>JAOUZG010036559.1:2469597-2503695 GCA_026289955.1 Argiope argentata
TATAGTGTAAACCTTATTATTTGTTGTAAGATTATTTGTTTCGACATAAATGAAACTTTGAAGTTTTAAGTTCGTTTTATTCCCTCACGGTAAGCAGGCATCATGTTCAAGCACTGCACAAGTTGACGAGCACTGCACAGAACGATATAAATTAATGATGAAAAGCTCATCAAACTTTTATCCCTGCGAGTTTATACTTTTAGATCTTAATAAGGGTCTTTGACACTTGTCAGTCACATATTATGCAGCTCGTGCAAGGGAATCATAGGAATCTTTTAATGGAATGGGCTTATATGGACAATTTTTATTCATTTCATTCAGAGTATGAGAACTTTTAGCCGATTCAGCAATTTTACAAAGCTTCCGTTGAATTAATTAACTAGAACAAGTAGGATGGATCAGGAAATAAGGGAATATTTTAGAATGATGTTACTATGTATCAAATCAAGACAAAGGTTTGCTAAGTAATTAGGGTTTAATTAATTAAATTATTTTTAAAATTTTATATATATATATATATATATCTTATTTCCTCCTAAACAACTAGGTGGAACTCAACCAATTAGATATTTTGTCCATATACAAATACATTTCAGTCAAATTAACAAACACCATGCAGAGAACTTTTTAAAATACAAAATTAACTATATAACATTTTTTTAACATTTTAATATTTACACTTTTTTACATTTTGAAATATTCTGCCACAATTTATTCAAAAATTTTGTTTTATTTTATTAGGCTTTTTATTGTACTTTTGAGTAGTCGTTAAACTGTACATCAAACTGACAAATAAAGGATGCAAGTTTGAAATCGGGAGGAGATTTGGTATAATGATAGTACACATTTAGAATGTACATTCATGAAAATATTAAAACGCAATGGCTAGCCAATTTCCGAGAAAATGGTCCTCAAACTTTTGGTAAAGCTGATAACTTTACGGCAGGTTCGATGATCCCAATGGCGTGGTTCTCTAGGCAGCCATCTCGTATGCGGAAGGTCGGGGTTCGAATTAGTCTGGAAGTTTTTTTCTTCTTTTTTAACAATTCTTATTCAGTTAAAATTTTACAAGTACTCTTAATTAATCCGTTTCTATTTTTTTTAATTTTTATGCTGCTTATTTTTATGCAAGGAAGAATGCTTAATTTCTTAATACTTAAATTATAATTAAATGTTTAAAGTAAAATAACTAAAAACGTAACATTAACGGCTACAGGTAATTTAACTTGTTTGTATCCTTTTCACACAATTAATTTTTAAATCATTTTATTTTAATAATAATAAATTATGAATTCTAACTCAAAGAAGCTCTATTTATACAAAAAATGGAAGGGAGCAGCTGATATTTGCTAAATATGTAAGTAAACGGCCCCAAAGGCAGTTATCAAAATTAAAATAGTAGAGAGCAGGTTTTAATTTATTGAATGCGCAGGCAGATGGTTTAAAGCGTTTAAAGCATATACAAAATTCTTCTAATTTAATAGAACAGGATTAAGAAATAAATTTTCACGAAAATAGTACAAAAATTCAATCAATTGTACACTATCAATTATCATCACCAATTTTTAATAAGATGATAAGGTATATATGGTACGCTACCCAACTTTCTGATGAATGGCAGATATTTTTAAATGTAAATGAAGATCTTGTTTTCCTGTAGATCTCTTAAAGAAACTTTTCTCTTGTGGACAGTCGCCATTTATTATTTGAGCAAGATATCAAAATATATTTTGTTTCCATTGTTTTTTCTATAGTTATTATTCTAGTTCTTATATACAATCGAAAATAAATGTATATAGGATAATTGTTTAGAAATGATTAATATTTTTTTACTATGCGAGTATTTATAATTAATAATTATCTTAATTATGCAATATTTATTAATATTTTATAAATATCAAATTATAATTTAAGTATTAAGAAAATAAGTATTCTTCCTTGCATAAAAATAAGTAGCATTTTAATAAAACTATCAGTTAACCTTTGATCAAATTTAAACAATTTTTTAAAGAACCATTATTTATAATTTTTCTCTTTTAAAGTTTTAATTTTATTATTATGTATTTCGATAATAATAATAATTTATTTTTGGTTTAAAAATTAGAGGCATATTAATTGAAAGTATTTGTAAATTTTTAATTGAATAAGAATTATAAAAAATCAAAAAAAAAAAATCCAGACATATTCGAACCCTGCCCTTCCAGATACGAGACGGTTACCTAGAAAACCACGCCATCACCTTACCTTGGGATCGAATCGGGTGTCCTCAGTATATAAATTTTACCAAAATTTCGAGGACCATTTTCTCGAAAAGTTCTCAGCACTTTTTTTGTTTCTTTTTTTTTTTAGTTTAGTTTTTTTTAAGTTCTTACCGATGAAGTATCACTATTGCCTTTCCATTAGGAAGATATCCTTTTCTGTGTAATCCGTTGCAAATTTTTATCCCTTCCTCTTACGACCGATTTTGTAGCACAGAAGAAGTCCATTCAAATCAGAATACGACTCTTCCCATAGTAACGATGAAGAATCTTCAGCTGATTCCAGATAGCTGTTGAAAGCAGAAGGTGAAATAAGAGTCTTCTGTGCCAGATTATTAATCACCATAATTATCGTCAGATTAAAATTAGAAATCAAATAAATTATTTTTAAATATTGCTCTGTTCACCGGGTATTAGAAAGCCAACTAAATTGAGCATGAAGAATTTTTCGTCATGGAAAGTGTTAAACCTTTAGAATCTAGACCACCTTAGAACCATCTTACCTTTTAGAACCTAGCGTGCCTATATGAAAACTCTTCAAATTTGATTAATTTAGTTGCAAATGCTTATATAACACTTTTATGAAATAGAAGTCTAACACTTTTATGTGCTGCGTGTATTTGAGTATTTTTCATTTTAGTAATAACAGAATTTGACTATGTGTATTTGAGTAATTGTTTTTTATGTCGCAAAGTAATTTTGGAAAAGGAAATGTTTATGAGCCGCCAGGGAGTGACGATGCACACCATCTAATGCAAATTTAACCTGATGGAAATAAAAGAAATAATCGAGATTTTTGTATCCCGATTCTATGCATTATTCTTTCAAGAAATATCATACTGTAAAATAATTATTTTAATTAGATTAATTAATTCTTTGTAACTGGAAAATCTGTGATTTAAATATTTCCGAAATAAATCATAATTTTTCAAAATAAATAATTGGCAATTCAAAAAGAAATTTTTCTTATTAATTTAGGCGTAAATAATTTCTCTCTGCAAGAAAAGTCCATTTAAAAACAAATTGAACTAAAGTTAATTTCCTGGTTAACAGGTCCAGGATTGTTGTAATCAGGGCTCACAGGATTGATCGACAAACGAAACATAGTATCACAAAATGTACATTCTTTAATTTTGATAATACTGTTAAAGTCCGGTATAAGATATTTGGCTCATAACGATTGGAGTGGTTTGAAATGTTCCGCTAACGACCTAAGATACTAAGAGAACTTGTTTCTCTCTTTTTCATAATTGTTTTGAAAAAGACATTATTTCATCCCTTCTGACATTCCCCAACTTTTCTTGGAAAATAGGGGAGTGTCGTATTCACTTTGAATGGCATTATATTCCCTGAGCAAATGCTACTATTTTAGTGTTGAGTGGATTGCTGCAGCAGATTTCAGATCACCGGAAATCAAATCCTCCGGTCGTCATGAGCCCTCGAAAGACGGAATATTGTTGCAAAAAGGGGAGGGGCAGCTCATTTTCTGAAGCAGGCGAATGCTGTTGAAAGTAATATTAAGGAGTAAAAGGGCAGAAGGTGGCAGCGCAGAATTTTATAAAAGGGCTTAACGAAAGGTATTGAAAACGCTACATAGCAAACCGATTTGATTCAATTGTTGAATATTATTGGTCACTTTTATGGTTCTTCAATCGAGCCGGCTCTAAATTTGCTGTTTTCCATAAAGTACAGTTTTAGAAAAAGTATTCTATCTTTTACAAATATCTTAATTAAAAAAATTTAATATAGATTTAACTAGGTCAATTGTATTTTCAATACTGTAAAAGTCTAGTATAACAGATGAGGTATATAATGATTGCGAGTCACTTCAAATTTTCTGTCAGCAACATAATATTAAAGATACTAAAGAATTTGTTCACAGCAAGTAATATTAAAATTTCGCTATAACATGGTCATGGTTGTAGTAGAAACCATGTTTTTCTTTCTCTCTTTTTAATAATCGTTTTGAAAGACAAGACATTATTTTATTCTTACTCACATTCCTCATTGTCTGAAGGATAGAATATTATAGCAAAAAATATGGAGGTATAGCTTACTTTCTGTAGCCTGTGAATGCTGATGAAAGTAATATCACGAAGTAAAAATGAAAAAGGTGGTTGTGTTGAATTTTATTAGGAGGCTTAACGGTATGTCTAAAAACGCCTCTCAGCAAACAAATTTGATACAATTAATATATATTATTGATCATTTTTATGGTTCTGCAAAGCCCTAGCTCTAAATTTGCTGCTTTCCCTAAAGTACAGTTATAGAAAAAGTATTCTATTTTATATATTTGTTTCAATGAAAAATAATTTTCAATTTAGATTTAATTATGTCAATTGTATTTTTTGCAGCACCTTATACTATAAAGCTCTTTTAGCGAGAAGTTCGTTATGTCTAAATTTCCGTTATAAACCAAATAACTGTTTCTCTACGATTGTGTATTGTCTTTAAAATATATTTCTAACGCATTTATATTATAAATAAATAAGTTGCTTGCTTAAATGAAAATTTTTTTAAAAAAGCTAATTAAACAGAAATGTTAACACAATACAAAACGAGCCAATTTTTATTTTTAATTTAACAATACAATGCGGTTAAATTTCTTTTTTTAGGGATAAATAAATACAATTACAACAGAAAATAATGATTAGGTGAATATACTTTTACAATATTAAACTCTCACTAACTTTGTATTGTATACTTTATTTAACTTCGCTGGTTTCAACTGTGTAAAAATAGAATAATGAAATCGAATTTTTCTCCCTTCTAGATTCGCGAGGATTTTTTTTTTAATTTTTAGATATCATTGGCAATATATTATTTTAATATTTTGAAGTCTTAATATAAATTAAGTGATTAATTAAATTTTATTTAATTCTACAAAAATGGAGCCAATTAGTGGAAGAATTTCAGAAAAATTAATTTCAAAACGGCGTAATGATAATAATGCTGAATTATAGTTGTTTTTAAAAAGTGGAAATGATAATTTTTTAAAATTACTTTTTTTCCTCTTATAAAAATTGGTTTCAAAAATGATTTTCATTAATATATACGAATCATTGAATTCTTCGAACGTTTCAGCAAAGGTTTTGATAATTAAATGCTCGGGATTTCTATTTGTATTTATATGCTATACTGCGCCTTAAGATTATTTTTTATAATCTTCTACAAATTTGTATAATGTAGAGGTTAGTTTTGAGAGTTACTTTTAGAAGTTACTTCTTATGTAAGTATTTGAAATGTGATCCTAGTAATAAAGTGATACGATTTTCAGCTGCAATCTAGGATGTCAGAATGCCAGTTGACATACATGTGAAATAGTAACGATAAATCTGCGAATAAAACCAAACGCAATAAATGAAACAATAAGTTTTAAAGCGTTAAAAATTAAAGTGTAAAAGAGAAAATAACTTACAAATTCATTGATCTGCAATTATTTTTACAAGTTTGTATCAAGCTGGTCTCTTTAATTATGGTAAAATAATCATATTCTACGCATAGTAAAAGTTAGACAGATGTCTTATGAACATTATTTTAAAGAATGAATTGCATTTTAATTTGAGCTATTATTAAAAAACATAAAAAATCAGAATCTTCCCTAAATATTTTCGTGTACTCTTTAATAAATGTAGCAGCACACAGAGTGATTCAAAACTTATCTTTTTAATTTCGTGGAGAGGTAGAGAATACGTCCGGAAACTGATTTCATGTAGGAAAGTATGTCCAGAAATGTCATTTGCATGGACAAATGAAGTGATCAGAAGTAAACAGTACTGTAAAGTGGTAATGAATGTGACTTTTATTCCAACCAAGTAAAGTACAAATTTACAATATGTAATCAAAATTGTGACCATTTATACGCATAAGTGGTCTTTCATGGACCAAGAATAAAAAGAAATCCACGGGCAATAAATCAGGTGACCTGGGTGGTCAAGACAAGGATCTACCTCTATCAACCCATTGAGCTCCGAATGTTCAGTTCAGGTACGCTCAAAAGTTGCTCTATGGTTTAGAGCTCCGTCACTTTGATATCCGCAAACATGGTCCGTGATATGACAAAGGGTCGATCTTTGGCGATTAGAATTCTTTCTCTTCCATAATGATTGCAATTTGTAGCCCCTGCTATTAGTGAATGTACTTTATTTTGTTAGAATAATGATCGCATTCGCTATCATTTAACGTTACTGCTTCCACTTCACTTATCCTTTTTGTCCTAGCAAATAGAATTTAGAGACACCCTTTTCTATTCGAAATTCCTGAGAAATTCCCTACTTCCCCACGAAATTTGAACCAGAAGTTTTGAATCACCCTGTATTATTATCCGCATAGCATTGGGGAATAATATTTACGAAAGTGCCTATTAGAGTCCAACCTTTGAAGTTTAATCATTGTTCTGCAGTTATTATACAAGTATTTGAACACAGATTGTGTATAAACTTTTTTCCTACGTTTGAAACCGTGATAAAAAACTAAATTATATTCAAAATATTACATATCAAATTTTACATATTTAAGCGGTTTTGAGTTATTGTGTTTACATGAGTGAGAAAGTACAGATCAACAGACTGCCATCCTTTACATGGATTTTTCTCAAAATTTTATAGCTCTCTGCACTATCGATGCAAAATTGCATACCAAATTTTATCCACCTTGACCTATTTATTTTGTTGCTATAGTGTTGACTTATAATGGGACAGAGCTACAGGCAGACCTCCTCTGAAGGTACTTCCTTAATATTTTGCTATAAATCTATGAATGTGGTTTAAAATCTTTATACCAAATTTTATCCATCTAGCTCACAGTGTTTGGAGTTTTCATGCTCACAGATATATAGACATAATTAGAAAAAAAATGTAAACGAGCTCAGGAATGTCTTAAACTTTGAAATTAGTCGCGGTGTTTGATTTTTTGAATTTTATTCATTTATTCATCCCTTTTCATTTATTTATTTATCTTTGGCGATTAGAATTCTTTCTCTATATTTCAAACACGAGAAACTAAAAGCGGCACAAATTAAGGACTAAGAGTAAAAATTCTAAAATGCGCTAATACCTGCAATAAATCAAGTACTGTGCATGTCTTTAAACTTTTTTTAAAGCTGACTTATTGTCTCATGGGCTTTTCTATTTTTGCATTCCCAATATAAAGCAATGCTTTTTTGGTTTGTTATTGTTTTACTAATACTAAGATAGCATACATTTCCTTATTAAGGCCTTTTATTCATTTTCCATTATAGCATTGGGACTCAAAACAGAGTGCATTATTTTTCTATTGTATCATCTTGTAATTCTTGTACTTGTATTTGAAAACAAACGAATACTAATATATCGAGCTCTCGCATATTGGAAATCTCAATATTTGGAATAAGGTTCATGAATTTTGAACTTTTAATGCAAAAAAAGAGAAAAACTTAGTATATCGTGTAAATATTCTGCATTCTCAAAAAAGAGAATTGGTGTAAAAAAGTTCGGTACATTTATTGTTATCTAAAAATTACCATTGAAATTGCGATAAGAAAGGAAATTCTGTGAAGACCGAAAAGGGCAATGAATGCAAAACGATACTTAGGGTTTTAGCTTCCATCTCATGAATTCCTTTCTCACCTTGAAATGAAGTTTCTGATTTGAATTCGATTAAGATTCAGATTTCTTAAAGGGAATATATCTGATAAATGAAAACCCTGAAGAATTAAAACAAAGTTCAACTTAGTACAAAAGATATAAAAAAGGAGATGCAAAATAAAGATGTGGCAAAAAATGGCAATCATAATACCGATAATTTTCAAAAAGTGCTGTTATTTGCACACTTTTAAAAATATCTTCAATATCTTAATTCTTTTTAAATCTTTATACTTCAAAATCTGAGTAACATTGGTATTTTGAATAAGAAAATGATTAAAAAATTTTCTTAATATTTATTGCTACTTTTTAGGGATTTCATATTCGATATATAGACGTTACATTCGGTATTTGTTCGCATTTATGTCATATTTTGTAAGCTTTCTATAAACGCCTGTATTTCAATCAGGGTAATCGATGAACTGTGAAGACCAAAGGAGATCGTGATGTGGAGAGATCCAGTGCGCAGAGGAAGCGCGTCGTCCTCGCGATCTGGGCGTGCCGAGGCCCGCTTTTTCTGTCTACTCTCGGTGAGTGGTGTGAAGGGGCCCCCTTGAAGAAAGGGGTTGTGCAAACGAATGTATGAGAGTCATCCTCATCTGAGCTTGAAGTCAGACTTCTGCCCTCATGGGCTCAGGGGTCCATACTCTAAGAAGGTAATGCACCACCTCTTTCCGTTGTAAAGCGGGCACGAGATCATCAATATATCCAGTTAATATTTTTAATAGGAATTATTTATTGTAAGTAAATTATAAAAATGAATGAAATTTGATTCTAACTGGAAGCAAAACAGATATACTTTTTCATTCTGCGAGAAGCATTGAAAACTAATTCCAAACTCCATTCATTCATTAAAATAAAAAAAATAAAAAAAACATTTCATTTCAATACAGGATTACTTCAACTATGTATAGTCATGCACCACAATGCATATTTTAAATAATTCCTTAGTACCGTATGTATTGATTTGTAAGAGTTTTCTGTTTTTATCTCTAGCCACTGTCCTTGAGGCACGATGAGATTTGCGGGTTTTATTTCACGAAAGTAGGCGGGACATGTATCAAGGTTTCGGTTCTTAGTGGTGCAAGGTTACAAGAACCTTGCAAAAACTAATATGCTGAGTTTGAGATGGCAGCGAAATTGTTATGGAAAACAAGGGCAATATAATGTTTCTAAAGACAAAACGATGCGATGCCGAAGCTTTTGCCGATAAAGACTCTTACCACAAATTGGATTAAAGCCTAGCCTATTATTAAAGTTTAGCCTATGAGAATGCAACTTCAATCCATGTTACATTTACGTACACCTACCCTACCCCCCTTTTTTTTAAATATTACCTAACATACTTGCATTTAACTTAACTCGCTTCATGTTCCTTCATTTGAGATTTTACAATCCATGTTTTCACTCACTTTCGGTATGGAGCAATTTTAAGATTTTATGCATATTGTGTATTCTTGTAGAGAATATAGTTTTTTTTACTATTTTCAAAACTTAATTATTAGTTAGCCGATTTATTTGTTTAAAATAATCTTAAATTTTTTAATGGTGAATGGTGAAAAATTTTAAGGACATATTTTTGGTGAGGGAATATTAAATAAATAGGATACGGATACGGATTTTCAAAAATGTAGTTTAATTTATTTGTTTAAATTCAATTTCGAAGTTAAGCAATTTTAATTTGTATAATTAATACTTAGAAATTTATTTTAATTGTTACCAGAAATCTATTTACTAAGGCATGCTTACGTGGTTGTATGACAGATCCGTACAACCAAAAACGTACAATTTGTAAGTCCAATAAACCATGCGTAGCTCTTTGAAACAAAGGGAGAAGAGAGCAATTAGTCTAGGTTTGTTAAAACATATGTTGTTTGTTGGCAAGATTGTTTGGCGAGAAAAAGTATGGGCATTTTAACTAAATTTTGAGGCTTAAACAGAAAGAAAAAGCTTTTGTATTTGTGTGCATGTAATGGCTCTGTACAAATCAGGCCAGAAAAAAAGATTTTTTTTTGAAATTTTAACTAATGAAAAATTAACAGAAATATCGACTTTTTTCCGTGATACCTTTCTAAAATATTACAATAAAATAATTTTTACAACATTTTAAAACTTAAAAAAATTAATGATATCAAATCCTTTACAGTATTATTTTTTTCACACTTAATATATATATATCAAAATTTAAAGCTTAAGAATTGAAATTTTCATCAATCATTAATCATAGCTTACTAGCAGGATGGCCGAAGGTGTAAAGTTTAAAATATTCCACTAAATATATTAAGAACGCTTGCAAATCATATCAATTATCAGCATTATTCATTCAGAGTCAAACTATACTAAACATAGTTCTTAAATAAAAATCAATAAACTTTAAAAAAATCTCAAATAACAGAAGGCAATTCTAAAAATGTGTCACTGAAGTGCACTTCTCCAAATATTAATTGCACTTTCTGATAAATATATTTGTGTTAAATCCATTATCTCTGCGTCCATTTTTTAAATAGACAGATAGACGCATATATATACTATTCATTTTTATTTTTGGAAAAAAGTCTTATTTTGTTAATTAAAATTTTTAGATTAAAGTCATAATATTCTACACTTTAAATTTTGAACTATTTTAAACGAAAAATTTGAAGATACCTGTCAAATTTAAAGCATAAGCTCCCGTGTTAAAAATCCATTCTTGTCTTTGTGTGTGTGTGTGTGTGTATGTGTGCGCACGTTATCTGGAAGTTTATTATTTAAGTTCCTAAAACAGTTTTTATTTTATTTTATGAATTAAAATTGAAGTTTGAGATATTTTAAGGGAACATTACAACTGAAAATGGTGTAATAATATGTTAGAAAGCCTTTTTTTAATTTATCCATTTACTATTTATTTCCTTCCCAAGTCCTGCCTTGCTGCCTCATCGTGGCGGGAAGGTGACCCTGAACGGGGTGGGTGATGCATGTCGGGTATTATCCTGGTAGGGCTACCCAAGGCGTGAAGACCATCCCATTATGTCCAGCTAAAGCTTAGCAGGCAATTCGAGGAAACGTCAGACTCCAGCCTTTGTGGTTCCTCGTTAAATTGGAGCTGCCTCATATCCATGGCCATGAATCAGTCCCATCAAGATGGTTACCATACAGCATCGTCCGTCGCGCTGGATAATCAGGGGCTCAGGCAGAGGGTCCTGTTTAAAAGGTAGTCAACTCTCCACTCATCCATCATTTGTTTTAAAAGTCTCAGAGATTCATTCCATGTTTATTGACAAAGCAAAATCAATTTGGAGGATTCCTCCTGAACACGATTGGTACGCCGCAGAGCGCCCTGTTTTATCTTTGCAGAACACCCGCACTTGCCCAATCTGCCTTAGCTAGGCTAAGGTCTGGCCACATTAGAAGTCTGTTTTTCCACGGGCCAAACAGGACTTTTTCTACTTGCCTTTGTTTGGCTATTGCCTCTCCCTCTCATATTATTTCTTGTATCGGTGCCTCTGTGAAGCAACTGTCGGATGAGAGCGAGAGTGTTTTTGACCATTTGGTGCGACACGATCTTTTGGACTTGGTCTAGGGGTCTAGACCAATGGGATCAGCCACAACAACAACCACAAACACTATTTATTTTATTTTTATAGCATTGCAGTGTACTGAATATTATTTTAAAATATACTGAGTGAGATTTCTTTTGTCTTTCATGACATTTAATTGAAAGCCCTGTATTCCCTTGATTTTCTATTGATGCTGGGATAGTAGAATGTTTAGGAAGCATATGAAGAATACTTATAATAACTATTAATCGCTAAATGCAAATGCAGATAAGTAAATATAATATTCTAGTTGGATGAAGAAGTACTTAAATATGACAAATCTCAAAAAAAAAAAAAGAAACAAAGAAATGTACTCCTCAAATTAAAAATTTAAAAAGAAATCGAATAAATCTGGGAGAACAGAAAGAAAAGTTTGAAAAATTGGGAAATGCTGGAAAAAATCCTTTGATGTGTAAATTAAATGTTTTTTTAAATAAATTTTTGTTTTTGAAACAGGTAGTTGAAATTCTATCTAAAACATCGATCTTAACTTTATCGCAAATTTCAGCCTTAATACTGCTTAGATAGCGAATCTGTATATTTATGCCGCAAGGATTCGTTTGTAAGCAATGTAGTTTTGAAATGTTAGAGAACATTTCACTAGTGCTACAGCATCTTGCTCGGCTGGTAGGGGAACTGCTGTGCTTTTGAAAGTTAAACTGAACGGAAATGGTTTTACTACATCGTTGGATTTATGCAAAGTAATGTATTTTCTAAATTCTAGATTATTTTTTCGAATTGGATGCAGTATTTATATTATAAGAAATTCATTGATTTTTATCATATGTTTTTGAATAAATTCATCTAAAAGCAATCCATGTTTCATAGGAAACAAAGTGGAAACTATTCAGATTGTTTAAAACTCCACTATACTGTATTAAACAATATTCATTAAGTAATTGAGTTAAACATCATGTCAACTTTCACGAAATCTGACACTTTTAAGATAACGTTTAAAATGTTGCAACCTCTTCTAGAAGTGATCATTTACAGTAACAAAACCGCCTTGTAAACAAGACCGTTGATTGACAGTTTTATGACCAGTACGAAAACGGCTGTATGGATCTGTCCCACTACGGCTTACATATACACTGTACAAAACAATTAAAGGATATTGTAGGTCTAGTATATGCATTCTATGACAAAAAAATCGACGCACCAAGAAGCAATCATCCGATTGCTATGAAATTCCGTATGCATGAGTGTTTTGACCAGCAATGATTTAATGATTATGCAAATGATTAAATTTTGGTGTCCAATGAATGAATAGTTTGATCTCCAGCGCACCGGAACTGCGCATCCAGCAGATGTATATAAGGAGCAGTTCTTCAACGGTTGTTAAAAATTTCAGTTTGATAGCGATTCAGATTATCTTTCAAAAACTTAAAAAATGCCTCGCCACAAGGTTCATGCTCATTACGACCAACTGTCAGAGTTTGACAGAGGTCGTATCATTGGATTGAAAGATGCCGGTTGGACCAATCGGAGAATCCATCGTTATTAGAGTTGAAGCGATGCGGCAATTCGAAGATGCTGACAAGGATGGGTGGGAAATGGCATAGTTCAGCGTCAGGGTGATAGCGGTCAACCTAGGGCCACAACATATCGTGAGGACAGAGTTATTGTCCGATTAGCTGTCACAGGGCCTTCTTCATTCTATTAACCATCAGACGTTCAACCCAAACACCAGTGTTCACCATGACCATTCACAGACAGCGAAATCTACGCTCGCGCCGACCGTTACGCCACCTGCCAATGGCTCCTGCACCCTGCCGAGCAAGATTACAGTGGTGCATGGCTCGATAAGGTAGGTATGATATTGACTGGGGACATATAGTCTTTAGAGACGAATCCCGCTTCCAACTGTGTCCTGACGATCATCAAAGACGTGTTTGGAGACACCCAGAACTGAAGGGGAATCCTGCTTTAACTATTGCATTAAAAAAGGCATTATGGTCTGGGTTGCCATTTCCTTTAATAGCCGGGCCCCTTTGATCGTCATTAGAGGTACATTTACCTCATAGCGGTATGTCGACAACATCCTAAGACCTGTTTTGCTACCGTTTCTTCTGCAGTACCCTCGATGGGTTTACTAAATACAAGCCGAAGCAGCAGAAGCTATTAGAGTTTCAGAAAATGTGAAATCCAGGATGTGGAGCCGGGTTTTCCCCCCTTCTTCTTCTTCTTTTGGACAGCCGGTTTTTTAGATTGGAAATACGAGCCGAAAATCAGGGCAAGGACGTAGATGTGCCACAATACTCAATGAAGACTTATTTAACGATAATGACTTGGTGACCTCGAAATATGGATAACACTCTCCTTCAACAATATCTTCGCTCGGCTACTCGCACCCCAGTTTTAACAAAAACTATACGAAACCACCTTCATGCTGTAGATTTGTATCCTCGCCGACAAATGATGTGAGTCACGTTAATAGCAAGGCACCGTCGCGCAAGCAGGGATTGAGTACCAAAGCCTGCGTACTGAAGGAGAAACGAATAACGCAGTATTCTTTTCTCTGAAAAGTCCCGTTTTTCTGTTTATCCTGATGATAATGCGTATTTTCATCTGGAGGGAACGTAGCGCTAGAAACAATCCCGCGTTCGTGCGCGAAAGTGTAAGATTTGACGGTGGAGTGGTGATGATCTATGCTGGCATCTCCACTAATGGGCACACCGATCTCAATATCATTTGAAATGGAGCTCTGCCCAGTCGCCGATATAGTAATGACATCCTGAATTCTATTGTAGTCCCTTAAGCTTCAGCTATTGGAGAAGATTTTATGTTAATGGACGAATATTTCAGGCCACATTGGACAATCTTGGTGAATGATTTTCTAATGGAGGAAGGAATCATACGGATGGATTGGCCAGTATGTTCTCTGGAAATGAACCCAATCGACCATATTTGGGACATACTGATTAGTCAAATTACTGGACGCCCTAACACCCCCACATTCCAAGAACTGGAAAGAGTTCTTCTGGGGGAGAGGGAAAGAATATCCCATTTTCTCATTAATATCCTCATTGACTTGATGCCTCAAAATGTTCGACGTTGATGGTCGTCCGGGGAAACTGGACCTCCTACCCCATACTAAAAGCAGTTTTCTTTTAAGGAAACAAATTTTTATTGGTTCTTCTCATATGCACAAACCATGTTTTTTTCCCCTTTGGCATCCAAATAAGCGCATTTTTTTCTGACAAAAAAATGTCATTTTTATCTTCTATAGACTACGTCTGTCGATAATGTATCAACCCACAACCTCAATATCCATTAATTGTTTTGAGCAGTTTAGAAATAAAGCATTGGGAATTGTTGATCTCCCAAAGATGCCAATGCAAATACGTATTGCTTTAGAGCAGCCGTGTCGAAAAGGGTAGAGAAATGTGATTTTGAAAATATACATTTATTTTTTGTACTAGAGAGAAGAATGTTTTTGCTGACATTTTTAAATTTATCAATACTTATAAATTGCATTGAATATCGAAATCTTTTTTCAAATATCTAGCTATGCGTGTTGTATCAAAATATAGCTAAATCAATTGATACGAATAATATATTTCCATAGCAAACATTCCAGTGCATCAAATTTAAAACTCTAACACATTTGGAACGGAATTCTCTCTTTACAAGCATAAAACAGAACCAATTAAATAGAAACTCGTAAAAATAAGAGAAAATTTTCTAAGGTCACAGAAACTTAATGAGAATCTAAAAATAAATAAATGTAAAGAACCTCTTTTTCATTATCGCAAAAACAGCAAATCTGAAATAGTATACAACATTAAAATATAACTTGTTTAAAACACGTATTGTCATCTTTGATAATTTATACTATTCTAAAATGATATTTAAAATCGTATCATGGAACGAAGTAATATCCTTTTTATGCAATATCTTTCTTGCTCCAGAACTTATAAAAATAGAAGTGAAGTATTTTTTTCAGACTTTTTCCCGCTGACTTTATTTTTTGCTTCACATTTCAAAATTTAGACCCTACTCAGATTTGACACAAGATGACGACTATTATGGATTTTTAGTGAAGCCACCAGCTGGGAAACAAAATGCTTCAGTGGGTAGAGCAAAAGTCTTGATCCTTTTCGCATTATATGATCAATATATATATAAAAAGGGTTTCAAAAATAATAAACAGTAATTTTAATATAATAAGTTTGAGTTGGATTTCTTGGTTCTCAAATTAAAATATTTTTTATTATCAAACGTAGCATTCATTTTCAGTCGTCGAAATTTTATGTAGTTAAAGTAAAATTATTAATTCATGAACGAAACATAACTTAAAATATCACTAGATAAGTCTTTTCTAATAAATTAACGGAAGTCTTTATCAGAGTCTTAGTGCACGAAGTATTCAATGTATTCTGTACAAGTTGTATTCAATTCAATAAAAAACGCTTCATCGCAAAATTATTCCTCTCTTATATAAATTAGGAAACATTCTACCCTTCTATTCAATTGCTTATTTGATCAGTTTCATCTGAAATATAGGCGTAATTCATTCCAAAGATTGAATAACATTAGAGAAAGCGAGACATATTCTAAAATACTTTTTTCCGAATTATTTTCAAGCTCTGAGCTTCGAATGTTCAATTAGAGGAACTTCGAATATTCAAAAGGATGTAAAAAATAGCTTTTTCTAAAAAAGATTTAGGAATATGGAAAATAAAAAATACATCTTAATTAAACAGATTAGATGTATATTTAAAACAGAAAATATTTTATTTATTAACAGAAAATATCTCGTCTGAAGTGCTTAGAATTTTAATTATGAAAAGTTTCATTTTGTTCTAAACAGATAGATTAAAATTGCATTTAACGACAGGAAAATTTTATATTCGCTGAAACCCTTTCAGTCAATATTTAATTAAGAATTTAACATTTTATATAAATTCGGTTTAAACTATTCCTGTACAATACAGCAACCTTACATGTATTTGACACAGATTTCAATAATCCAAAAAACTTTTTAAACAACATATTCAGAAAGAAATGATACATTTGTAATGAAATTTCTTATGGAGAGGTGAAGCATGCATATGTTTAAAATTTGGTTTCCAATGAAAGGGGGATGAGGCCTTTCCCATAGAAATTATATATTGTCCAATTTAGAAGTAATGCAAAAATTATATTCATACATCATCAGGGCACAGGGGCTAATTTCGAAGATAGTATATAGGCTTTCAAAGAGGAAATATAGGCTTTTAAAGAGGAAAGAGGCCTTAAATGATGGGAAGAACGGTATTCTATATCAGTTGTGTCAATGAATGTATTTTCAAGAATCCTGAAATTGATATGGCCTATCAATCAAGTCTCTTAAAATATTCGGTAACAATTTAAACATTTTAAACAAAGAAAGATCGCTTTTACAGTGAACTGACAGAACTGAAAATCACTATTTTAGAAGAATTTCCCACATAATTTCATAGTCTTGAAAGAGACGTTGTATCGTTTATACGGAAATCATCTACCTGAAACCGTATACTCATTGCTCTCTCAGATGAGCTGCTATCCATATATGAGCCCTAATACGTGCGGATAGATGATAATCATTCGGAGAAAGATCGGGATTATAGAGAAATTACAAAATCACCCGCTAGTTGTTGTTGCATATTTAACACCGCATGAGAGAGAGAATTGTCATGAAACAACACAATATAACACACAAATGGTTGATATATGTTGGCTCCGCTCTCAAATATCAGATTCTTTTGACGCCAGTACAGAAATTGGCCTCAAAGGATGGCTCGTGTCTCAAATTCTTACAATTCTGATGTTGTGAAGTAGTGAAAAAAGTACTGTACGCTTTACAGGCTAGTTTTGTTTTGTGTTCTTATGTCCTTCAAACTATAATTCTGAATCAGCCGAGGATATTTTTATGTTGCTCATTTCTCATACAAATACTTTCAGGTATAGGCAAGTTTCATGAAGTTTAGAAAATAGATTTTCCCGACTTATTTCTAAATAACCCTCTGTAGGTATTTTTTTCAACCTCAAAAATATTGTACACGATGGCATTTGAGATCACTATAATTTAATAACCCTGAAGAAATGTGTGAAACCTGCGTTTAATTCTAATTGACACAGTGTCAACTTTTTAAACGGACAAAAAATTCATACCTTTCCAATGGGGCCCATCATCGACTACAAATGGAGCTCAGCGTTGCACCAAGCCTTCTCCGAGCAGTTTCGCTATGGCATTATTTGGAAAATTCAAACATTCAAAAGAAATGGCGATGAGTAATAACATCTTTATGTTTAGACGTTGTTTGATTCCGGCAAATTCGACTTTTAAAAATGTCGTTTTCTTAATTTTAATATAATTATTATGAATTAGTTTGTTAAATGTACAGTCATAGTGGGGAAAAAGAGGGAGGCAGTTTTATTTGAACATCGCTCATCATACAGTCAGAAAAAACGATATCATTCGAAAGAAATCAACGTATTCTTAAAGAATTTCAGACTGACTTTTTACAGTGAAATGAGAACGAATTTCAAAATTTCCAATGGAATGCTCAATTTTTTCACCAAATTTCAAAACTAGGTCAAAGTTTTTTTTTTTTTTTTTTTTTTTTTTTTTTGGAAACCAAATATATTTCATTTATGTCTATTTGATTTGAAAATACGAGGTAACAAAGTTTTGAACAGCTAAATACTAAAATATGATTATGAAATTTTATTCAATATCTTAAAAATAATGTAGTTATCGATTCTGTAATGAAAATATGAGAATAAATATACTCTTTCTGTAATGAAAATATGAGGTATTCTTCTCATTTTGCAAGTATATTTATTTACTAATAAAAAATAATTTTATATAAGAAAAAAATACTTCAAAATTAGTATTTAAAATTTTTTAACTTCCAGCATACTTAAATTTAGACACAAACTGAAAGACAAGGTAATTTTATGGAGGCATGTTAAATTTCAGCAAATTCCCACAAGTAGTTTTATTTAGTTTTCTCCTCGGCCTCTAAAGCGGCCTCTAATTAAGGGCAAATTCACAAATTTCAAAAGGATGATATCGCCCTTTAGAGGCGATTAATTCCCTATTTCTTGAATCATTTTCTACATTGTTGTAATGTAAGATCATAATCTAAAAAAATTCATCTGGGCAAAAAAATATGAAATCAAAATGATAATAAAAAATGATTTCCATTGCCACAACACTTTATTAATCGTCACTGCCTTTAAAAGGGGAGGGTAATCTCTGCTCTTGAGACAAGTGAGAATTGTCACCCCTCTATTCATATAACGTCCCGAAGAGAATATAAGAAAGTCCTGATATTGGAATTTTCTTTCCGAATAAAACCTTATAGGATGTTAACTATTCGATAGAACAGAGATGCTGAAAAAAGGATTTCCCAGTGTGATTAAAGCATAACGAATATTCTATAGTAACGAACATTCCATATTCTGTAGAAAGAAAACATACATTTTTTTTTCAATTTATAAGTGTTTGCTAGGTGTCAATTTTTTTAATAGACTTTCAAAAAATCAATCTCCTGTAATTGTAATCATTATAACATTGTATATAATTGTAAATGGAATAAAAAATATTTGGTATCAAAAATAATCGCATGAAAATATGATTACATAACGCCTTTTGTATTAATTTTTCAAAGCAAATTATATATTAAATTTAATTTTTACGTATGCGAAAAGAGAATAATTTTAAATCATTCTAATAATTCAAAAAATAGTATTGATATTTTAGTTTGCCATTATTTTTTTCAGCTTAAAATTACTAGCTTTAGCTTAATATTTAAAAGAAGAACAAAAGCGGATCAAATAAAATTTTGAAACAATCAATTTAAATTTGCTTGAATACCGAAATGAATAAACTCCTTTTGAAATAAAGAAATGGAAGAATTTTTCTTGCTAAAGAAAAATAATTTAAAACAAAACATTACTCAAATTTTTGACTGAAATTCATATTTAAATTCTAAATAATAAAATATTAATATTAAATATTTACTAGTCGCAAAAAAGGCAAAAGATAATAAGCGAGATTTTTTTATTAAATATTTACGGCTATTTTTTTTATTTATCCTCAATTTTATGAACAACTGTGCATTATCACATAATTCTGGTTTTACGTATTAAAGATTATTCTTATATCCTTTTACCCTTTCAAAAGAAATGTTATATTTTAAAAAGAGAATATATAATTACACACAAAGATTATATATTCTGATGTAAGTTTCGGGTTATTGAACTCGAAGCTTATTATTCTAAAGAATAATTATTTTCAAAATTATATAAATATAAGAATTAATCCAATAATTATGTTGATTATAATTATATCTACTTTCGATTTTCTGATTATATCAGAAGCAGCAAAATATAGGATTAAAAAAATAGCTTTACAAAGTGCAATGATAATGGAAATTAAAGAACTTATGGGCATTAAATGTATGAAAATTTAGAATGATGTTCTGGAATTTGCATTCCACGTCTGTAGAAAGCATATATTATTATGATACGACTCTACATATAAGGAATCTTTTCTACATATCACTAGATTGCAGCTAGTGACTTATACAAAAGTATAAATCACCAGATTGAAAAGAATTTGTATAAATCACTAGATTGCAGGCGAAGCATGGAATAAATCTTATTTGCATTCGTTAGCAAATAAAATGCATTACGTTTGTGTAAAATAAGGCAGTGTATCCTTTAATATCTATTCATGAATGACAAACAATTATGATAAGAATAATATTTTCTAATATTGAAATGCAAGAATACAGCACAAAAAATTGATTAATTTTTTTACTCTCCCACTGTCGGTAAAATATTAGTTTTAACATTCAAATCAATATCACTTTTAAACCATAAAACATATGCTCATTTTTTTTTATTTCTGTAATACAATAAATCTTTCGATTTTGCTCTCAATGTAACAGCGATTCAAGCTCAGAATGGATTTAAACTTTTAATTAAGAATCAAATTCTTCCCACAGGTTTGTACTCTAAATATTTTATCATTTACAAAGAAGCATGTATATTGAAACTTTAAAGTTGCTTCTAAAGTATCACAAAAAGAAAAAAAAAATAATATTATCGGTGTCTAGAGAATATATAAACTTTGCACATCTGAATTTAGAATGACATCATAATCAAAAGGAGTACTCCAGATAATTTGTCCATGCAGAATTTATTCATGGTATCAAAAAAGAGAGTTAAAAGCTTGTGCGATTTTAAATATATGGACAATCCCCTACAAATATTCTAAGTATATAACTTCTTAGTATACATTAATAGAATACCGTTTTTAGTTTTCCTATAGGACTCTGATGATTTTCCCTCCTAACTGTACAAATAAGAGTGGTATCATGCCAATTTCTAATTATTCATTCTAGGTATGTTTTTGAATTTTGTTGATTAGAAAAAAAACTAATTTGCAACAAGCGCATGAGTTTTGTTTAATATAAATACCCCTTTAATTTAGACATAATTGTTTTCTTCAGACGTCATATTTTAAACGAAGACTCTTGATCAATCATTAGATGCCACAATTTTCTTCTGCATTTACAAATTATATGGAAAAGCAATTGCCTGATATGGTATGTTTTGTGCAATCCTTTGAACAGTGAAAAAAAAATCACACATTTGTGACTCTTATACTTGATTGATTGGGTTCAGAAATTGATGAAATTTTTATGGCAAGGCCATGAGCAAAATATATTTAACCAATATCTTGCACTTTTCAACAAGTTTTTAATCTCACTTCCCCCCCCCCCAAAAAAAAACAATCGTCTGATGGATTTGATCGAAAAGGAGATGTAAAGTTAATATTCGTAACTTAGTTTAAATACGGGGCATAAAATGGAATCGGCTCTAAAAACCTATGCCACAGTTTAGTTCTGATCATCTTCTCCTTTGACCAGTAGACAGAAGAATTCATGATATAGCTCAATCATATGTATAACTATATCATATATTCTGAATCGTGGCAACTAAGTTGCATATATAACATAAAAGGAAATTATCAGTATTAGATTGTAATAAAAGCTAATTCAAATCTTAACTGCAGTTTTCCAGAAAATAAGAAATTAACCTTCTCTGTCTAACTACACCAGGGATCTTTTTTTTTATTTATGAGAAATTTATTATAAATATTACATTTTGAATAATTGTACAGTCTTTATTTCCTAGGTTTCTGATTCTTTATAGTTTTTTTTAATTTGATAAAATTAGTAATTTATTCTTTTCTTGACCTTCATGTTTATTCCTTATTTCTGCATTTTTCTAGTTGTTTTATTTCATTTTGCCTTTTTCAGCAGTCGTCTAAGCTTCACGGGCGTTTCTAGATTCAAATTTTCTCCCCTTCATATCGATATCTTCAACCGTGTGGATCGGCTGCGTCGTTGGGAACAAATACATAAAGGAACGCCTTCCTTGACACTCAAGTCGTGCTAAATGAAGCTGTTTGTTATATCGAAAATACAGACGAAATACATGCGACGAAATACATGCTTTTCACAGACGAAATACATGCGATAAGTATGTGATTGATGACATCACAGAAAATACATGATTTTAATATTTACAGAAATAAATTAGTAATTATATTAAAGTATTTAAATTCTGACACCACCTACCAGTGATTTTGGGAAAAACGGATCGAAAGGGACTATAATATTTAGGTAAAAGTATTATAAATCACAGAGAAAGAAAACAGAAATTCATTAAAGTAAAATACAAATTTTATGGTTCATTTCACATATAAAAACGCTTTTTTAAATTGCATCTTTTTCATATGATAATGGAAGAATATTATGATATGAATAATAACTATTATTATACTTTTTGAGTATATAATACCTCCCCATGGCCCTGCAACTATGATCTTTGAAATCATTCAAACAGTTTATTGGGCATGGAGGCAAATGCATCGGCCGGGAATCGAACCCGGGCCGCCCACGCTTCTTGAGTACAGAACTTTCTACAAACTTTCAAACAGTTGGCAAAAAACTGACAATTTTTGACATCATGTCCTTCAGAGTCCTAAGATTACCTGATACCATTAGTATTGAACTCAAGTCCTTATTTTTCAACTTGCAGATGTTTTCTACATTCGGAGATTTCTATGCATTCCTTTACATAGTGGTAAATGGTACCGATTTCTTCCCAAATACATTTATTTTTCTGCGTTTCCTGCATAAATATTTGGAAATATGCAGGGAATCTCATATGCTGTGATATAATTTGGATTACCAATGGATGGTATCTTCTTGCTTTTTAAATTCTGGATTAGGAATAAAATCGTAAGTTATTCTTCTTTTTTGGACATATACCGTCTGTCAAACCATTGTAGCTTACATTTTTTTAATCTCAATCCCATTTTAAGACACCATTTGATTTGGGGTCAATTATATCCACACTCTCTTTCTGTGCCACTATCTTTGCATATCGATACGTCATTTCATTACCATATAACCCAATATGGGCCTAAACCCAATTCAACTATCTACTTATTAAGTTTTACAACTTTTATCCTTTCTTTTATCGTCCATATTTCCCTATCACAATTGTGAAATGTTTTAATGGCTTGTAGAATTGACAAAGAATCTGAAATAATTAAGCAATTCTATCCGTCCTCCACCCTTTCACAATATTCTAGCTTAATAAAACCTAAGTTAATATTCTAGCTAAAAGCTTGCACTTCTGCCTGGAAACTTGTGGCATGGTTCGATAATTTCACAAGGCTTTTATCGATTTCTTTCCCATAGTAATATACTGCTATTGCAGTTCCTACTTTATTTTTTATCTTTTGAACCGTCTGTAAAAATTTCTATTCAATCCATATCTGGCATTTTAATTTGAAAACCATGAATGGACCATTCTTAGGGGTGCTGTTCAAACTTGTCAAAAACACTTCTCGTCATCTTTATTGCTGAAGCATTTGTTTCCTATTTAAACTTCATTATTAGTTATTCTTCTTTGAAATTAAGTCAATATTTCCGTTGCTCTGAGAACCATTGGCAATATCCAGTTATCAGATGAAGAGCTTCAATAGCAATGGTTCTACATGCCCCAGACACAATGATGAGAGGGCGCCGTTGGATTGCATTTAATGCTTCTCGGATTTTCTTTAGATTAAGCTTATGCCCCCATGCCCGAAAAGGATAAATGGTTTAATGGCCTCAGTGTAGATTCTTCTTAGATGGTGTTTCCTTTTTCTATATAATTTATCCGCAGCTGTCACTAGTTTATATGTTAGTACGTCCACTTTTTTTGACCTTGCTAAAATGCGATGTAAATGTTAATTTACTGTCCGATGTAACTCCCGAGTATTTAATTTGATTAGACACATTTATATTTTTATTGCCCATTTTGATGTTTGGCTGCTCTGTTAATTTTAAACGTTCTCTAAATGTAATGGGCATTTATATTCTTTGCCTTTCATTAAACTCAATTTTATGTATTTTGTCCCATTTCATCAGCCTATGAATTAATTGTTTTCCTTAATTTCCAGTTCAAGATGTGCTTAACGAGATTATTAGCAGCACATCATCGGCATATGCCTGTATAAAGCAGTTCTTAGGAAACTTGATCTTAAATACAGAATTTATAACCAAGTTTCAGAATAACGGCCCACTTCATGATCGCTGTGGTACTCCTCTATCCATTATAAATTTCCAATTATTCTCTCCATCTTAAAATGCATTGCCTTTCACTTAACACATTGACAGCCGGGAACCCAAGAGACATTCGACGGCTGAGCGGCGGCACCGTAGCGGAAACTTCACGAACTCAGAAACCCGCGTTTTCGCGGGGCCGGATGTCAATGTGTTAAGTAGTATTTAATCACTTCAAAAAAGTTGCTCGGGCAATTCAATTTTATAAGGGCATAAAAAATCCTTTTCCTCCATGCAGAATCAAATGCTCCAGCCACGTTCAAAGATATAACTGTTGTTTTAAGTTTTTAATCCATTGCATCTTTGATTTTACTCCATGGTGCATTTTGTGCAGTTTTGAAAAAGTGATTGTATCTAAAATCAAGTTGATCATGATTTTTATTTTCTTTCTTTAAAAAGCAATGCATTCTTTGCGTTATCAGATTATCTAAGATTTTACTTACTGTTGTTACCAAGAAAATTGACCTTTAGAAATTAGGGTCTTCTAAGTCTGTATTAGTTTTAGGAATTAAAATCAGTTTTGCTACCTTCCACTCATTAGGGAACGCACATAATTCCAAGCACTTGTTGTATAACTCTAAAAGTACTAACGGATTTTTTCTGTTAATTTCAGCAAGCATTTCCATTGGGATGCTGTTTAATCCAGGGGTTTTCCTTTTAGCAATTTTTTTAAAAGTTTTTCTTATTTCATTTATTGTCAATATTTTATCTTTTTCTTTTGTTTTATATCCCTCAATACTTTTCCTAATTTTCTTTTGCTTTTTTCTCGTTGAAACTGTTCCTCTTTAAAAAGGCAACTCACAATGGTTTCAATATTTTCTTTTGTATTTTTAGTTTTTGCTCCATTCCTTGTTTTGACATTGTGCAAAATTGTTTTCATTTTCATTTTTTCTGCCGTAAGTTTATAAGGTAGCTCAAAAGGGTTTATTCTTGTTATTTCGCTACAAAACTTTTCAAAGTATTCTATATATTTCTTTCTTAACATTTCTCTGTATATTGATTCATTTTTTATATAAATTTGTCTCCTTTTCATTCTCTCTTCAGTGTTTTTACATCGTTGGTATGTATGCTGCAAGGATCAATTCAATTTTCTTGGTTTCTGCTGTTCAGTGTCCTACTAGGGGAATTTGAAGTGATTTGACTATTTAATTTTTGATCTTTGGGTGATTACTTGGAGGAATTCTGTAAATTCTTCAACCCATAATACTAAATTTTGCTTACTTTTAATCCTTTGCATTATTTCCCTAATATTAGCATATATTGCATTGTTTCCCTTATATTAGCATATATTGTATTGTTTCCCTTAAATTCAAATCAAAATTTAAATCACCATGGTCACTTATAGTACTTTCGATTACCTTCCAGCCCCTTGCTCTTTTATGAGATCTTTAGTTGATAAGGTGACATCAATTCAGCTTCTACCACGTGCAGATTGAAAGGTTGGTAATGAGTTTGGATCATTCCAAATACAAAGATTTTTCTTAAAAATGGGTTTTACAAAGGAGTCGGCTGCATCTCGCGGTATATGAACCGGAATTTCCTTTCCCTACAGAGTTGTATGAAGATTAAAATCTCCTCTTAGAAGCATAGTTGATGTCCCCAGCTTCTCAAACAGATTTTCAAGTTCCATGCAGATTTCTTCCTTGTTGAGAGTCGGTGGGAAGTATGCTGATACCACTGCAATTTTGCTGTTTCCCACTGACAAATTGGCTGCTACTATGTTTTCGCTAGTAAACCTTGTCAATAGAGAAATATTTTGAGTTCTTACTGCGATTATCACCTTTCCGTAAGGGTGAGCAATTATTGTCCATCCCAGGGGAAGTCCTATTATTTTCCCTTCAATTGTATATGGCTCTTGTAACAAATAAACATATGGAATATTGTCTCCAAACAAATTTGGAAGACCTTTGTCGCATATTTTCCCCGACCTATATTATGTTGAATAACACGCCATAAATAACCATTGAAAGGCTTATTATTACTAATTCGTCTGTTTAATCAATTGATCTCTCTCCCTGATTAATACAGAGCAAAGTTCTGATGTTGCAATATGATTCGTTCGAATCAAAATTCCTGTTCTTTTGCGATACTCTTTGCAGTTTCTGTATTCTGTATTTTACTTTGTGCAATTTTAATAGTTAAGCAATTCTATGTATTTGGAGCAGGTTTCTACTTTTTGCATACATTTAGATTTAACATGCCCATATTTGAGACATTTCAAACCTCTAAGTGGCTCCACAAATTCCCTAAATCCCCTAACCCATAACCACACTGTAGTCTTGCTTTATCTTTAATTATTCGGAACGCTTTTGGATCCCAACTTATAACCCAGTGAATCGAGCAACTTCTTCCTTTTTTTCCTAAATAGAACCCACATATTCCATATTATGTCATTGTTTCACATGATTTGATTAACAAAAACCTATTCCTCCTCTTCCTTGGGTCTCTCACTCTTTTCCACATCATATATAATGATTTGTGGAGTAGTTGACTTGCATACATTTTGCAAATTGCTATGATATCTAATGGCATCTTTTAACTTTACAACAATTTCTGATTTTTCGACCTGAAACAGAACTCCATTTCCTATTTCCGGCTTCAAACCCATAATTTTAAGTTCCAGTGCCTTTGGTCTATTATACGCCTCCAATGTCTTTCTCAATTTAATCGATGTGTCTATGGTTTCTGTAATTGGTCTAATCACCAGTGTATGCAGGTCTGATTTATGTTTAAGCAACAATGTCGATTTATTATCTTTTTTATCCGGGCCTACTATTTCTTGTTGCAATTGGTTCTTCAGACTCGTTATCTTCAAACTTAAATTTATTGATAATATTTTCAAATGTTTCCAATATCCCCAATGGTCCGAAGGTTTGCTTATTTTCCTTCTGCTATTATTTTGTTTTCAATTACAACCACACTCTTTGCCTTCTTAGCAGTTGCAACCCCATCATTTCTTTCTTTAACTTTGCCTTTATGAGGAATGCACGGTCTTTTATCTTTAGGGTGATTTTCGCCTGTTTTCATTTTTACATTTTTCTTTTTCTGTTTTCTGGCCATTTGTATTTTTCTATCCCTTTGCATTGACGGTTCAATTATCTCTTTGGAAGCAGAATCGGAAGATTTTTTAAATTCTTGATACGTCCGGTCTTTAACTGGAGTTGGTGAATCGGGAATGATCATTTTCTCCCCTTTTGGCGAGTAAAATAAACTCTCATCGTCGGTCAAGTTATCGCTATCATCAACATAATTTTCTCTATCCGTCTTGTGTTTGATTCCATTTTTCCACTTCAATTCTTTTACAAAGTCTGAATTTCCAATGCAACAGAAAATACAGCTTTAACAACGTTTGAACGAAATATTTAAACAACCTTTCCAATTTTACATTTGAATTATTGTAAACACATTGAAAGAAATATTAAAATAAAATATCCATTAATTTTTTTGCATAAAACTACTAAAGTAAACAAGAATTTCTTCTAATTAGATGCAACAATCATAACAAATTATTAGACAGTTTCACGGTCCATTAATATTTATGGACACTTTCCCTAAATTGATGTTTAAAATTAGTAAAATATCTCGAAATAATAGTTTACACAATGAAGAAATCTGAGAATACAGTAGGACAATATCGGAGTTCTGCGAAAAGTTCATTCACTGAAAGCAGATATCGGTATCAGTTCCTCAAAAGGTATACACACAACAAAATGGCTACCCAACAATCGGTTGTTCCAAATACAACTACACTTCTTCTTCTAAAACTTCTAAGATGCAAAAGAATTTTGAAATAAAATTCAAAAGCCTGTTAAACTGGGTTTCAGCTACACTTGACCATCACATTCAGCAGAAATTATTCATAATTTTTTCTTTTAATAGCCATATTTTGAAGAGCACAAGAAAATATCAACCACACCAATCACTGCGGATCCGAATCCTAAATAATTATTATACTAGAGGGTTTCCCCAATGTAATCCTATGCTGTACATGCTGTTCGCCAGCAAGTTGATTTAACTCCATTCATTCAATTCTTCCTATAAGGAGATCCTACATTTTTCGATTCACCTACATCCCATTCAAAACTCCCACAATGAGAAGAATCATTGTTATAACTCTAATATCTAAATGTTGAGGAAGTCTTTCACATTTTGCCGCCACCTTACAATGAGAAGTTTCATTGTCAGCTTTTCTTTTCAAATTGTCAAATTCTTGCTGGGCCTTTCTTCCCATTTTTGTATTCATCTGATATCGCTGGACGCCCCATTCCAATTTGAAAAAACAGTGCAGGGTTGACACGTGTATTCAAACGATTGCTTAGCGAGAGACAAAATTTTCATTATTTGAAAAAGATAAGCTAACCGGAAAGCTATTCTTTAGTATTGCTACATAACGTCTATCGAAAGCTAATGTACAAATAATATTGTTTTAAATTCAATTACTGTTAATTTGATGTTAATTAAAGCTTTATTTCCCCTTCCAATGCCTAATGAAGACATACTACGACGTAAGAGTAATTTTCGCTAAATATTTCAAATTATACTGGCAAAATCAACTTCTTGACTCGTCATCTACCATTCACAAAGTAATAAAACGTAATGATTGCATAAATAATTTATATATTAAATAGATAGATAGATTAAGTGGTCTTCTCGGGAAAGAAGAACAATAAACAATGCTGAAAATAAAATCTGTTTTCTTTTTTTACATGATAAAGAAATAATTGTATTTTTATGATGCGTTTATAAGTTATATATATATATATATATATATATAAATCATGGCAGCCAGAAATTGCATTCCTTTTTGGTTTTAGCTCACGGAGAATCACGGTAAGGAAATAAAAAGCCCCTAATCCTCAGAAGTTAAAGTGAAGCTAGAGTTCGAATGATTATGAAATAATTATCTTTAGAACGCGAATAAATTAAATAATTTAGCACGCGTGAGCGTCTGTATATGAATGCAAAACATTCTTTAAAAATGACATAGATTTCTTTTAAAAAATATTTTTCTTGATTTTAAGAAAATATTTCAATTTTAATCAGTTACTAAATTTTTCTGATAAAATTCATGTCAAATGAAGCATAGATTACCATTTGGAAGGGGAAACTGTATGATGAAAAAAGCGTGAGAAACTTACATAGTTTCAGAAAGGGATAGCTCGTTTTGATCTTTGTGGGAATATAAAAACATGCCCAACCCAAATGAAAGTGAAGCCAGAGTTTGTGTGGTTCAGAAACGTATATAATAAGACGTTTTGATTTTTCTTTTATATCACACACACACAGACGATATTCGGTGTAGAGGTGCGCTATTCCGTTTCAAAAAGGCGTTGTATCAGGATGTTAATTGATTGAATTGATCGAATTATAACGTCTATGAAGGACTTGATTACAGATAATAAATTGAAAATTATTTTTCTTCCGAGAAATAACCCCGTTTGGAAACCTCCATTCAATCGTTAATTAGAAATGTGTGATGACTCGTTAAATTTGAATGCCAATCTCAATAGGAAAATATAATAAAATTGAATTTCAAGCAAATATTCTAAAGAAAATAAAAATTTTATCTAAATATTCAGATATCTCTCGAAACAAAAATGCGTCTTTTTAAATCTTTTTATTCTCTTTTTTGCTAATCAAAGAATTGAATACATAAATATATATAGTTTCAAGTTCATATCAATGTAGTCAAATAAATATACACAAAGAAAAAATAACCCCAAAGAAAATGTTTTATTCTTTTTTCCGTACAGATAGGAATTAGTGATAAATGTCTACAGCATCTTAAAGATAGGGTTTTTGATATAGAAGTTAAAACATTCACATTTTACACATTACACTTATTACTAATATTTATTAAAATGAATGTTTCAAACTTTACACAATTAAATACGTATATGGACATCATAAAATATTCATGCAATAAAATGGTACAACGCTGGAAAAAAGGGACTAAAAACACAAAAAATATTTTCTTCAATCGCACTGTTTTACCAAAATTTAAAAAAATAAGTTCGCCAAAACAATTTATTCTATCATAATAAAAATAAATTTTATTTTACGTGTACAAATCCTCTTTAAAAAATAAATGTTAATAATTTTAAAATTTTAACAAAAAGATTTAAATTATAAATCTGATCTCGTTACTGCAATCTGTAAAATAATAAATGAAGAAAATAAAGAAGAAAAAAAAAGGAACTCATCAAAATTCAACCTTCTTTTATTGAGCATTTGCTTGCAAAGTCAAATGAAGCTTTGCTTTTTGACAAAAAAAGACACATCAGGGAAAATCTAACAGACTTTTAAAAACAACTAACCTATAGAAATAGCAAAAATATGTCATTCAAAGATACAAGAAAAGTCATCCTTTCACTATTTGAAAAAGAGTCATCCTTGTTCGATAGAATAGCCGTTTTGAAAAATATAAAGCATATTTACAGATAATATATTCCATTTAGAAAATCACGTTTATAATCCAAACTCTTTTTCAAATGAATGCATGCATAATATCTATAGCATAACTTAATTAATGAATACATAAAGGCACGCTTTTACGCGTTGACATTCGCAAAAGAAATAGTAGAGAGCAATTTCAAAAATCATTTCCTAAATGCAAAAATATAATAAATGCAGTGAAAACCTTTTATTGATTTATGCCCCTTCATTAACTAAAATGCACACATACTCCTACCTCCATTAACTAAAATACACTCATACTCCGCACATACAGAACATATGTTCAAACGAAAGTGTACAAACAGATCGTAAAATACAGTCAATAATCGAAATTAATATATCAAAAGTTTCTTTGACAATTGTCATCAGTCATTTTAGACAACGTGGTGCATATATTAATTATCACAGTTCAAAATCAAATATCGTTATTTTAAGCACAATATAATAAATAATGTCACTTTTAATATTCAGAATACTGCATCGTTGCTTTTGTACTTCAAAAAAAAAGAGAAGCAACATTTAATAATGCCTCTGCATACGAAAAATAACAACGGCCGTCCCCTCTCCTCTTTTGTTAAGCTCGGATAGAGATTTGTTATGAATTTAGTACCCAAAAATAGTAACAGATAATGAATTTATTAACAAATCACAGAGTTGAAAAAATGGAATAAAGTTTAAAAATTTATTGAAATTTGTTACATCTCGACCTGGTAGCCTCAGGCATTTGTACCGGTAAAGGATGAGGTTTCCTATGCAAAAAACGATGCCACTAGTGATATGAGATGGGTCTTAACGCTTCTTTGAAGCTCCTAGGTTTTCTGGAATATCGTTTTAGAAAACACTCGGCTCTAAGCCGCATTCACAATAGAAGATCACATTCAACGAAGGGATGAAGGTGTCCGAAAGAAACGAAGGGAGCAATTAGTGAACAGACAAACGTGCAAAATTTGCGACTCTAGAGGATTAATGTTTAGGAATTCCTGCTCCTTGGTTTTTCTTTAAAGGAAAATTCAAAGAATTATCAGCCAAACAGGAAACTGCAAATCAATGTTAATGCCCTTCTCATATTACTGTTGGCAATCTTCACGACGTCTTTGTAGGAAAGTATTTATGTTTATACACGACTTTTGATAATAAATTATTTTTTTTCTGTAGCCTTGGCTTCTTTTATGGCTCATGAGGGTTTAAAAAAATCCTTCGTAAACTATATACATTTCATTCAAAATTTAATTCGATGCTGTGTAAACTATTTTTCCATATAATAGAATAGCAAACATATCGAACTGTCAAGCACTGACAACAAGTTAGCTCTCATGTTTCGTTCCTAGTCAGCTATTCCCTTTCAGAGCTAAAAAGAAACACACAGATTGACAGACATTGGATTCTCCAGCAGAGCAGTTTCTTTTTAAATAAATATTTTCGTTTCGATTACATAATTTAAATCCTCATAGATGTTAATAACTATCAATATTAAATTGACATATATGAATATAAATCCCTTACGGAGTCATTATTTCAATATTTACCAAAGTATAATCAAAGATTGTTTTATTTATGTATGTGTAGGTTATAGAAGACTTAATTATATGGATTCAGTATTATTTTTTGCAGAAATATTTTAATTCAGTATTTTATCTCTTTGCACACTAAGGGTGCCTCTGACTTACCATTCAAGAATGTGCATCATTTTGATGTTTTATTTCTTTATTTTTCAAATTTAAATGTTAATAACGACTACATAATGGTTAAGAGATATAGATTAATTTTTCAAAAAAATTCAACTTAAAAGAATTATATATATATATATATATATATATATATATATATATATATATATATATATATATTCATAGCAAATAACAAATCTTTGTATTAGGTGAATAATTTTGCATCTAATTATTTTTCGGAGTGTAAAGGGTTAAAGGCTAATCTCCTTAATATAAGTAAAACATTTCTTCTAATGTAATAATAATCCCTCATTATATTATATGACATGTTTCAGTAATTTTACTGAATGAATTTTTTAAAAATATTTATCCTAATTATTCCATTGACCTTAAAAAAATGAGTTTCCATAGGATGGTTTTAATAACTTACCTTTAATTATTTGAGGAACTTTTAATAAAGTTTTAATTTTTAATATATTTGCTTAGAGAGATCTTTTTTATTACCGATATTCATATTTAAAAATGTATTTTGTGACCACATATTAAATAATGAATTTTATTAAGAAATGTAAAAAAAATAATCCGATTATTTAAAAACATATTCTTAGATAAATGTTTCACCCAAAGTGGAGTTCTTACAGCAAACAGCATTATTGTCACAAACAATTATTACTAAATTTTCTTCAACCAAGCTGACCATGATTTGTTTGAAATCGTTTGAATCATGAAATTTCATCTAGAGTTCTCACATTTGGCGGCCCTTGACAAATCTGACAACCTTGATATTTTTCACTAAATAGTTATTGTCACCAAAAACATGCATTTTCAGACACTTAAATGTTTATATCCAAGTTTGCTTCTAGTTATTTTATGGCAAAAAATTTCTAAGGTGATTGCTGAATATGCAGTTACAGACAGGCAGAAACTTGGAATACACTAATAATAAACAAAATGCAAAGTGTGTTTACCGACCTCAAAAATTTCTCTCGCAGAACATTTTCTTTGAAATTTTTGAGCAGATATTGTTTATTTGATACATCCATCAAATGAAACTTGTAATCCATTTAGCTTTTGTCCTGGAAACTTATCTCTTGAATCAGTTTTTGAGTGGCATTTGAGCTTCCTTTACTTTTTGCTTGAATCGCCCCGGTTATTCTTCCCACCATATTTTATGCGGTCCAAAAGAGATTGTTTGGAACGTCTTCGAAATGACTGAACCTCCCGGCAAAGTTCGAGAAAAGCATCCGCTACTTGGGAAACGTGTTCGGAGGCAGCAACTTCCAGGAAGGCGGCATCGTTCTCTTTAGCCAGTTTTTCCCCTGAAAGCAGTATTAGATTAGTCGGACATTGAGAGATTCCTCAAGATAGGAGGAGGAGTGCAACCCATATGCTCTGATCTAGTCGGGTCATTTGGATAAAAATATATTATGAGACTAAGAGGATCATTGGAATAAAAAAACATGACAGAAACGCTTTACCGGTAAAAGTAGGATTTTATCAAGTTCACTTTGACTCAACGGAATATATCTGCCACAGTTAAATGTCTACATAATAAGATTTAAATAAAAAGAAATAATTAAATGAAATCAACGAGTCTAAAAGTACTTTATTACCCCTATTTCAAAGCTGCTTATTAAGGCATTATATTACTGCCAATAAATATTTGATGAATCAAAATAAAGCTGAACGCATTCATTTCCAATAATTCTATTTCGGAAATGCAAATAATTGCAAATTTGAATTTATAGTAGGATTTTTGAGGAAAGCTACAAAAAAAATCCTTCTATCGATACTTAAATTTTAGTCGAGCTAATATATATATATATATATATATATATATATATATATATATATATATA
>JAOUZG010036559.1:2508890-2541374 GCA_026289955.1 Argiope argentata
TATTCAGAGCTTGATGACACCTATGCCCTGCTGTTTCCTTGACAAATTTTATTTGCCAGCTAAACTGCAAAGAACGCCAGTTCCGTTTCTGAACCGAGCGAGAAAATGTCTGAAATACGGACCGTTGAAAATCGTCCGAGTTTCAGGTTTCTATTATGAAACTTGGAAAGAATTTGGAGAAAACAATTTTCCTGTAACGGATAAAGTATTTTCAGACTGAAACACTTTGAAAGACAATATTTTTGACAATAATCATAAGTTTTTAAATAAAAATGTTATTATCGTTAATTATTAAGATAAGAAAATGTAATTCAATTAAATTTTAATCTTCAAGTTTAAAAAATGAAATCGATTTACCCTGTATTAAGATGACTTGCTCTGATTTCAAAATTTTTTTCTATTTTAGATTTCAGATTATTTTATACATTTGTAAATCAAAAAAGCATTTTTAAACGTTAAAAATATTTCGAAAAATAATACAATACCAAGCAAAAGCCAAATAATTATTTTTCATCACGGCAAATAATTATTAATCATTTTACTGAACGTAATCCCCCGAATAGATTTTAAATTTTCGCTATCGCAATCCTGAACTAATAAACGAGAAAACGTTTTGGTGATCTGTGCACGTAATTTGTACCATCTTCGGAGCTAACTTGACGTAGATGTATGAGATCAGCTTTGTTGGCTACCACAACAATCGGCATTGGAGATTGTCCTTGGGTTCCACCGGGAGATGCCGGTCTGCTATTCTGGATTACTTGCCGAAGGTCCCGGAGATATGTAAAGCTCTCCTTGTCGATTATGGAATACACCAATAAGAAGCCATCCGCCCACTGCAGGATCTCTTCTTTGGGAAAAATATTTGCCCCCTGCACAAATAGAAAGAGGATGCTTTAGTTATAAAGACAGTTTATTCTGCAAAGAACTACAAGTAGACTACTTCTAATTTGAGAGTTAATGCCATTTTTCTGATTATTTTCGAAGAAGTTCATTATCATGTATGTCATTTATGTCTTTAAAGAAAAAGTAAAATAATGGAATATTGAATTGAAACAAACACGTGCGTGATTTTTTTATACAGAACACTTACAGAACAAACATCAAAAGAGGCGGTGCCGTGTTTAATATTTATAGAAGTACAAAGAACCGATTAGCAGCTGAAAGTGGAATTCCATAACAATAGTGAGCTTAGTGGGCCCACTGACGAAACAAAAATGAGTGAATATTACAGTGGAAAGTATCAACTTCGCTGAAACTTCCTAAAATGAAATTCCAAAAATTACATAGGGATCTTTTACAGGAATCACATAATTTCTTCATGTTTTCGAAATTGTCTATCGCTTCTTATGAATATTATTTTTTTAAAAAAAATTGTTAATATTAAAAAAGAATTTTCAAAATTAAGAGCTCACCATTGAAAAACAAATATCACACTAATTTTATGTAATTATGAGCATATAACTTCATAATCTGATAAACTTTAAATTTATCTTATTGGGTTACAGAGAGTGTTGATTGAATTTCTAAAAAAAATCAATGAAAATTGATAATAAGACAACAAACGTAATCTTTTAAAAGCAAATGCTGATCAATCAATCATCTATTATGTACACTAGAAAGTACTATAGGGAGAGTTGTACTTAAATTACAAGTAAGCAAGAAGATTTAAAATATGTAAGTAAATTATTCATGTTGGATAGGAAGATTAATGATTAAAATAAGACTTTCTCAATAACAATTATAATTAATTAATTTTGCTTGCATTCTACACTGATATTCAAGTCTAATATTAATAAAAGCACTCTATGCAATATCTAAATTGTTGCACAGTTATTTTAAATTATTATTATTATTTCGAAACAATAGATGGATGATCACGCTTGATTTTATTAATAAATAAATGTATTCATTGAAACGTGAAGAATTCACTGAGGAATGAAAACTTTTACTCACTCCTAAAACTTTTAGGAACTCATTTTTTACATATAATTTGCTTTTTAAAATTAAAGAAAAGTGGACCTATTAGGAATATTAAGGGCTCATTTCAAGTCTGTAGCAAACTTAATATATTTGGATAAAAAGATCATTTTTATCACAATGCACCTGAACATTTTACTTTTCAGGATTTTTAAGGAATTTGAGAATTACAGCTATACGAAATGATTAAGTTTTTCTCGATTCCTTCCAGCTGCATGCCTATTTCTTAAAAATTATTTTTATATTAAATATTTTTAGTATTAAAATTTTTAAAAAGGAAATGTAATAAATTTTATTCAGAGTTTTATAATAATCCCTTGTTTAATAAGCAACGAAAATTTTCAGTTGATGCGAGTATAATTGACATATTTTTTTTAATTTTTAGTGCTTTAATTTCAAAGCAATACAAAACATCTAGTTTTATTACATTCTGTGATATAAGAAGTATTTAATTAATGAATAATGTCAAGTTCTAGAAAAGTTTCAGACAATCAAACTACTAAAAAATGTTTGAAAAATACATAATTTTCAGCACCTAATACCATTTTACACTAACGGATTTTAAAAGTTTCAAGTCGGCTTTTTGCACAGAGGTAGCGCGTCTTCCCCGTGTTCTGGTGGTCCCGGGTTCGAGTCCCCGGGCTGTGCTAGAAAATGTGGTGAGTGTGTAGCTAAGTCGTACTCTTGGCCCTAGTTGGAGCTACTTAAAAAACAAGACGCTCCTTTCGGTTTAAATCTGCTGCTGTATCAGCAGGGGCTTTGTCCATAGGCAAGCGTCATAAGTAACAACAACAAAAATTCCAATAATCATCTTATAACGGTATAAATTCTCTTCAGTTATAAAAACTATCAATAAACAACGTATCAGTTTCAATGTTAAGTGTAAGGTTGAAGTACTTAGGATTAAAATAATACGTAAGTAAAGTTTTTTTCTATTAAGTTGTTCGAACTGGTTCTTTTTGTATCTATTATCAATAGTCATTAGCATTCAATTTTTAAAAATGTGAAAAGTGCAAATATGCAACTCTAAGGCAACGTTTTTTTAAATTAGAATCTTCAGTTTGTATCGGAATTAAAATCTTCGGTAGCATTTTTATCCTTTATTATCCTGAAAACATTGCACTATCAAGGAATCGTCCTAAACGATGACCATGAATCAAATATTTCGCAGTTTGTAATAGGATAACTGTGTCTTTAGAATCCAATGGCGTGTTATCATTGCTTTCGAAACAGATCGATTTTGAAATGAGAGAGATAAAAATTCATTTATTCATTTTTATCATATTCGTTCGTCAACTTAAGGTATCTTTATATGCTAAAAATGACAAATATTTTTTTAAAAAAAATCTAAACTTAATTGTAATGACTTTGATCTCGCTTCGAATATTTCCGTACTCTTTTTTTGATAAACCATAAGTTAATAATGATTTAAGTAATTACTTACTTTGGGGCAAGTGTCAATAATCTCAAATAACACTGGTTCATTATCAACCATCACTTCATTCTTATATCTACTATCTAAAAAATAAATACCGAAACATCATTTAAGAAAATTTTAAAAAAATATATTTAATAATAATAAAGTAATTGTTAAGAACAATTTGATATTAAAATCAAATTGACCTATTTTTATTTACTTGTTTATTTACCACTTTTGTTTTATAAGTCTCGTGAATGTTGCCTGTTGAAATCTCTCAAATTTATATTAACGGTATCGATGTTAAAGAATTTTTCACAAATGTCTGTGCTGATCGGCTCTAAAACATTATGTAAAAATACCTTAAGGAAAGTAATTCATCATAAAAATCTTTTCTAACCTAAAATTACTTTAATTATTACACTGCTTTAAACTATTTCGTATTATGCTATAAATACTATTCGAAGTCTTTAAAACCAGCAGCGCATTGAAAATTATTGAAAATGTACTTACTCGATGTACGGAGTAAAAAAATGCCTAACATCATTAAAGTATTCTTAAAATTCTTGTTCAAAATTTACTACTTGTGATTCAAATGACAGAAAATTTAGAAATGATAGTTTGGGTTAAAGTTTTAATAAAACATTACAATTAAAAGATAAAAAATATTTCTATCAACTCATGAAATTCTTCATTAAGCTACAGATAATAATTTCCGCCTTACATTCTTTTTTTTAATTTGTTTATTGGAAGAGAACAGAGACCTGTGCTTAAACTTCCAGTGTACTTTTTCTAATTGCAATGCTAGCTGCCTCGAAATACGAAGGATTTACTGAATTCAATTTCCTTTGGGTGTTTCCCATACTAAGAGTCTTCAGTCCTCTGCAGGACGATTCATGAACCTTCATAGTTTTATTCATGTATGCCTTTTTTGAAATGCTGAATTTTACTTACTTCGTTGTTCTGATGACGTGCTTTTTTTAATAATTCTTTTTATTTTAACACTTTTGATGTTAATATTGGATTGATATGGGTCCCAATTATTCTAATCAGCAGGTAAACAGTACAAATATAGTAACGATTATTCAAGTTGACAGTGTAGGAATAGACAATTAAATATTTATACAACTGCTTCTGATGCAATATCAAGTATCTCATATAGTTAAATGCAATTTAGTTCTAGACAAAAATAATTGACATTACAGATAGTAAGACATAGTATTTCAGTGTCTATTATGAGATTTTATGGAGCTGCAGAACTTAAGTCGTGGAAATAAATATTGGTCGCTTATGTAAGCTTTATTTTGACTTTGTCTTCTCTAATTCTAAATAACACTGAATGTTATCTATATGTATTTAGAATTAAATAATATAATCAAATGAAATTCAGTTCTAGTAAAAAAATAATGGACAATGTTGCAGAAAAAAAAATTTATATGCAAAAAGAAAATTCTGCAATTCCGTTGATTTCTTTCTGTCGCCAATGACCACTTGAGAATCGTTTCAAGTGTCCTTATAATCAATATGAATTGTCAGGTTCTAAAAATGAACTCAAATATTTCCCTCCTTAAATAGTCTCAACTTTAATTCCTAATTTCTATTCAAAAAATTGGATGCCTTATTTTCTCTAGTGTGTAACATGCCTTTGACTGATTTCTCTCTACTAATATTCAAACTCCTTCTCAATACAACATTTGAAAAGATGTCAATAGATTCCTGAAAAAAAGCGGAGTTATTTATATGCCCCGCTATAATAATAGAATATAAATTGAACACTACATTATAGCTTTAGAGGTAGAAATAAGGATATAAAACAAAAAAATGAATCCAATTCAACCAGTTTAAATAATTAGAAATGCAACTGAAAGGTTTTAAAAATTGATCCATTTTAAAAAAAATTGCTCCATTTCATTTTTGGGAAAAAAAATACCCATTATTTAGTATTGTAAATATACTCTTAAAAATGTTTCTTTGCTTTTCATATTCCTTATAAGAGGAATGCTTTTAAAAGGTCTAGATGAAATAAAATAAACCTAGTTATATCTTAAAGTCTTTCATTTTTAAAAAAATATATTATCCTTATTTAACTGAAATATTTTAAGTACAGATATTTCTTAATTTTACTGCCAATCACTTCTTCACCAAATAGTTGAATGTACGTATAATTTTCAATGAACCTTTTTAATTTGTTAGAATTTCTTTTTTTATTCAAAAGAAAAGCGTTCGCATATTAAAAGGAGAAAAAACATCAAATCTTCTGGTATTAAAAACTTGACGAGAATTCTTAAATTAAAAATGAAATGAATTTCTTTGCATACATAAGGAACTTAACAATTCATGATGGAATTATCGTATTGTTGAATAAACAATAGAGAAAAGTTATGGCAAAACGAAAAATGATAACTCCAATTTTCATGCATGAGATTTGAAACAGAGAAATTTTTATTAACTTGCCTGTTTGGTGATCATATTCTCCTATGTACCTCTTGGTCAAAAAACGAACCGTTAGAGCTGAAAGAGGGAAAGAAAACAGATGAGGCATTAATGGGAAAGAAAATTCTCATCCACATTTAAAAAATCTTATTTATAAGCGTTGTTACAAATTAAATTTGAAAAAGAACTTTTTATGTAAATCTTCATTTTCTAATGAAAATGTTTTCATTTGCTTGAAACGTTCTTATCACTGATTCTGCATTTTTTTCCATGTTTAATGGTTTTAAATAACTTTATCGATTTTTTTTATTCCAGGAGTCTTCCCATGAGAATTGGAATACTTCGAATACTTCCAGCTGGATATGAAGAAAGGAATCAGCTATAGGTTCTGGGCAAGATTTGCTATTCTAGATTTTGATCCATAATTATGAGGCCTGATTTTGACTGCCATATGGGGTATTCGAATAGCTATCCGGGATGATGCATTGTTCATTTTCCTGAGAGGAATGCAGCCTCGGGTTTCCTCTCGGATTTTGGTATTCTACACTTTGGTCCAGAATATCCCAAATTTTACGACTAGTTCCACTTTTTTTGTTAATCCTTTAATGACTCTCTATTATTGTTTCAGTCTTTGAAATATTGATGTGGAAAACCTTGTGAAACCTCCAGAAAAAAGTGCCTTGCGTTTCACAGCGAAACACATCGTAAATATTAGAAAAATGAGACGTATAATATCCTCTCCCCACAAACGACCCTACTCTTTTTGTTTTGAACTATACAATAGGTATCCTGCTCATTCACTATACAATAAAAGTTAGCTATACTATAAGTATCCTGTTCAATAACTATACAATAGGTATCCCGTTCAATACAGGTGAAAAGATTTTTCGCAAGTATTTGTCATAACATAAAAAAATTGTTATAAAGTATTTTTAAATAAAATATCAAAGATATTCTAATCGTCTGAAACCTTTTTAAAAATTAAAAAGATAATATAAATTTCATTAGATGATTTTTAAAAATGACTAAGATTAATTTTCTCCATAAATCATCAAAAACTCATAAAAGAATGATATAAAGCGTCACCTAAATGGCAAGGAAAATTATTTCAAATATTTGTAATATTTTTTTCAATAAAAATGCCAACAATAAAAACCAAATAATCTTTTATTTTTTGGAAGCATAGTTTTTAATTAATGAAAAATAAATGTAAATTATTTTTCATTAATTAAATAATAAACTTAAATTATAAATTTAATGGCAACAAAATATTGAATCTAAGATAAGTTGTATTTTTTCATCAAAATTTAAAGAAAATCAAATTAATTGTTTTTAAATTGGTAATTGCGAGTTACATTAATGATCATTTGCACTGTAAGCTATGAATAATCACTTGCATTTATTCAAATTAAAAAAAGAAAAGTTCTCCTTATTAAATGAGATGGTATCTCTCGAATGTCACGCACTAATTTTTCTTTAAAGTTGATTTACATTTCAAAACATTTATGAAACGTATTCATAATATATGTAATAATCGATCTTTCAAGTTTGAGGGAAGAAACATTCTTTCCCTCAAAAATTAAAAAAGAATATATATTTTTTCCATTGCATACTGTTGGTTTTTATTTTATTTGCCGAAGTTTATAGTATTTAAAGTCTCCTTTTTCAGATAAATGTGTAGTGTTTAGAAGAGTTATTTAAATGCATGCTTTCTTTGTGCTGCTAAAATATCTATGGATACTAACCAGGCTTCACGCAAATCATTTCTAAACCAATATAATACTAATCGACATTTATAAACTGAGAGACTGTAGCAATGTCAAAGTTTAGCAAATGCAGATGTAATAAGATTAAAAACATGAATAAAGATATCTGAAAAATTCATCATTTCCATTTACAGATATAATTTACTAATAAAAGATCTTTTAGTTTTATTTTCTGAAGAAATATTTTTAAAAAATCTTACTTCAAATATAAATTAAAAGATTTTTTTTACATTAAATCGCTTAGAATGATCTAAATGGCCGTTTGCTGATTCAGATTGAGATTTTAATAATTAGAAAAATTAGGATTTTTTTAAATGTAAGATGAATACCTTTTTAGTTTATATTTCACTTCCATAATTAAATAAATCACAGTTTATCTAGTTCCGTATGTGGTTGCAGTAAATAAATAAATCTTTCAAAATATTTTGCCTAAGAAATCATGTTTAATTGATGCTGCCCTTACCAAAATCGGAAAGAAACTATGAGGCACTCTGTTACTTAAAATAGATTTTGCATTTATGAAAAAATGCAATGAATATTACCCAAAAAGAAACAAATGTTTGAATTCAAACTGTATCCTAATTAATTAGCTAAAACATATTTAATCTATTACAAATAGAAAATAAAGTTAAGGCGCTACATTTTATCTTGTAGGATAAAAACTAATTAATTGCCACACGAATTTTCTTCACACAAGACTCTAGGAACTCACAAAAGAAAATAGGAACCAGCAATTGTTAAAGCATCACTGGAAGCCAATCAATTATTTACACTAGTTGATAAGTAAATTGGTAAGTTTGTATATTTGTGCAAAACGAAGAAATGTTATATTAGTTATGCTACCGGGAAGTAAAATATTGTAACAACGATATTAATATTTAGTTAAACTGCCAAATTGGTATTTGATAAAAATAATTTCAAACAAATAATAGAGAAACAAGGTCTATTTCTCATTATATTTTTTTTCCAGAATTCTTGAAGGTAATTTTTTTCTATGTGGATTAATAAGGCATTGATATTTAAGTTACTTTAAGCGGTAAATTGCTCAACTTTACTTAAGGAATGCTTTGAAAATTTGTTTGCTAATCCTTCCTTTTCTCCAGTTTTTGTGTCTCCTGTTATGCGATCTGATAACAAAGAGGCGGATGTATTTATAAATGGCCTCAATACAAAAGTAAATAGGACTCATTCTCAGAAATTCAAAAAAAAATCCCTTAAATGAAACATATAATAGTATAGTGGAAATAATTAAGCTTAAAACTTTAATGATGTTTCCGTAATTATTTTATAGTAACTATTTAAAGTAATGTTGAACCTCACATTAGCCTAAACAGTTTATTTTCGCCGCTGTATTTTTGTTGCTTCTGGAATAAAAGAATTAACTACTGAACATTGACTGTATTTCGACATTTCCGGTTTTAATTGTCTGCGAATCACTAAGTTTGTTCTCATTCAAGATAGGACTTAAATATGATCTTGGAGTGTGCACCAATCTGCAACTGTTTGAGGCCTTTCTTTAAGGAATAATCTTAGACTTTATAAAGTAGACAAAGTGAACAAATCAGAGTTAAATATCAGAGCAGCAAAGCAAGAATAAAGACACAAATGAGTCAGTCACATACCTGTATTGTTGGAGACAGCATGGAGAGTGGTTAATTTTTTTTAGTGAGCACTCCTATATATAATATACATATCGAACTCATGGCACCATCTATTGACACAGAGTATAATTAAAACTAACATTTTAACACTCCCACTTTAGTTTTAGATTACACACACAATATACAGAGTAAACCAGACTTGATTAATATACATACAGATTAGCAAACGGATTCTAAACCATGCTTACAAAAACACACACACACATAAAAAAAACTTGATTATAAACATAAAATAACATAACTGACACTTAAATAAACACATATCAATTTGCATCAGTTACAGTTTTAAACCCACTGATCGGGCACATAACTCGTGTTTTGCTCGTGGCACAGCTTTAGTCAGAAAGTCTGCTATCATTCTAGCAGTTGGCATTCGTTCAACAGTAATCTGTCCACTCTTTATCACTTCCCGTACAAAGTGATGTTGGATATCAATATGTTTGCTCCGTGTATGGTACATATTATTTTTACTCAGATTTATGGCACCATTGTTATCACAATACACAGATATTCCATTATCGTGCACGATTCCCAAGTCGATCACAATTTTCTTAAGCCACATAGCTTCCTTAGCAGCAGCAGACAGAGCCATGTATTCAGCTTCTGTAGTGATTGTTGCAACTGTGTGTTGCCTTTTGCTAGACCATGACACAGCTCCACCACCGATCATGAAAACATACCCGGTTGTAGATCTTCTATCTGCTATGTCTCCTCCGTAATTGGAATCACAGTATCCAATAACTTTATCACCATGGTCTTTAGTATAGCTGAGCGTTGTTTCTGTGGTCCCTCTAAGGTATCTCATGATACGCTTTATAGCAGTCCAGTGTGTTTTGCTAGGACTGTTGCAGAACTGGCACATTAAATTCACCGCAAAACTTATGTCTGGTCGAGTTGCCTGAGCCGCATAAAGAAGACCACCAACTGCTGCTTGAAATGGAATTTTTCTCATATCTTCCTTACTATTTGTAAGTTTATTTAATGAAATATTACTGTCCAAAGGCGTTGTGACAGGATGTGACTCATTCATACAGTACTTGCAAAGCATACTCTCTAAATACTGAGTTTGATTCAGGCTAATAGACCCATTTTTCCTATCACGTTTAATTTTAATTCCCAAGCAATAATTTGCAGTACCTAAATCTTTCATTTCAAATCTCCTTTTAAATTCATCTTTAACCCAATTTTTAAGCTTTACAGAATTGCTAAAAATTAGTAAATCATCCACATAAATGGTTACTATAACTAGATCATTATTTTGATCTCCTTTAATGAAAGCACAACTATCAAAGGAACTTTCTCTCAATCCCATTTCAACCAAACTCTTTTCCAACGTTTGGTACCAAAGTCTACCACTTTGTTTTAAGCCATCTAATGCTTTGTTTAGTTTTAAAACCTTGTCTTTAAGATTTCTACCATAGTATTCATTAAAACCCTCTGGTATTTTCATATAAATTTCCTCATCTAAGGTTCCTTGTACAAAAGCCATAACTGCATCCATTTGATCAATTTCCCAATCATAAATGGCAGCATATGCTAATAAAACTCTTAATGTAACATAACGAACAACTGGTGAGAATGTTTCATTATAATCTATCCCCTCAATCTGTGAGAAGCCCTTAGCTACCAACTGACTTTTATACCTTTCTATCTCACCCTTGGAGTTTTTCTTAATTTTAAACACCCATTTACAGTTTACAATGTTTTTCATTTTAGGTTGGTCTACAATTTCCCATGTTTTATTTTTGATATGACCTAATATAGTTTCAGTTATAGAGTCTCTCCAATGATTCCCATCAGGGCCATTCAATGCCTCATCAATTGTTTTAGGTTCTAGACAACAATAATTTATAGCTGCTGCCAAAGCTTTTGCACAACACATACTATCTAAATTAGGCATTTGTAAATCTGGCATACCACTCATGTCAAAGTCCTGGTAACGATTTGGAATTTTTGTCTCTCTGTATGGACGAGTCAATACAGGCTGAGAATTATGATCTAAATTGTCTATACTTGTGTTATTATCAATAGCATTATTACCTAGAGGAATAGCATTATCTGACAAGTCAGTTTCATCATTATCACTTCCTAATCTTTCTGTTTCATTGGAATCATTATTTGTCTCATTGTCTGAAGAACTAATCATACTCCCACTGAATAAAGAGTCATCATAAAATTCGGGTTTACCATCACTTGCTAGATTATACATTTGATTTTCTAAAAAATGTACATCTCGTGCATTTATTATTTTACAAGTTACAGGATCTATCAAACGATAACCTTTCCTATCTTGACAATACCCAATGAACATCATTTCCTTTGCCTTATCATCCCATTTTGTTCGCCTCTCTTTAGGGATATGAACAAATGCACGGCACCCAAAAACTCGTAAGTACTCCAAGTTCGGTTTATCTCCACTCCATTTTTCATAAGGAGTCATACCTGCAACTGCCACTGTAGGGGAAACATTTTTACAATGATTAGCAGTTTGAATAGCCTCAGCCCAATATTTTCGATCAAGATGAGCATCAGCTAACATTGATCTTGCCCGTTCAACAAGAGTTCTATTATTCCTCTCAGCTACCCCCATTTGCTCGGGTGTATATGGAATAGACTTTTGATGCTGAATCCCTTTTGATTCTAGATATTTCATCATTGCATTATTTATGTATTCTGTTCCATTATCTGAACGCAATACCTTGATTGACTTCCCAGTTTGTTTCTCCACATGCAACTGAAATATCCTAAATTTCTCAAACACTTCTGATTTATGTTTTAAAAAATAGACAAAAGTCATTCGTGACAAGTCATCAATGAAGGAAACAAAATATTGAGAACCACCAATTGATACAACATTCATTGGCCCACATACATCTGTATGCACAATACCCAATATTTCTTTAGCAGGCTTAGCTTTTCCCTTAGAAAATGGTTGCTTATGCATCTTGCCCTTGATACAGGAAGTACAATCAGGCAATTCTCCATTAAATGTAAAACCTTCAACCATATCCGTCAGCTTTTTCATTCTCCCTTTACTTAAGTGACCTACTCTTTTATGCAATAAATCATTTGAAATATTGTGAGTTATCAAGGCCCATTCACTACTTATATCTAGTGAATATAAATTGTCACCAACACCTGTTCCACTAGCAACTAAATGCTTGTTTTTATAGACCAAACACCTTTCTCCAGTAAATGTGCTAATCATTCCAAAAGTTTTATTTAAATACTTAACAGACAATAAATTAGCTGTCAATTTAGGAACATGTAAGACATTACTAAAAGTTACATGCACTTTCTCTCCATTTCGAGACGAAAGAAATGTTACATTACCAACATCCTCAACTTCTATTACTGAACTCCCAGTTTTAATTAATTTTACACTAGGCTTAGTATAATCATCAATTAATTCCTTGTGTGGAGTCATGTGATAAGAAGCACAACTATCCATAAACCAAACATTAGGATCTGGATTAGAGTTGGCAACATACACATCTGCCATGTAAGCTTCCTCCCTTTTTGGTTTGGTCTTGAAACTATTTCTTTTCTCAGATTTCTTTTCATTATGTGTAACTTTAGAACAATCTGAGCTTTTGTGCCCATATAAGTGACATTTGAAACATTTACCCTTAAAATTTCTCTCCATTTCGAGACAAAAGAAATGTTACATTACCAACATCCTCAACTTCTATTACTGAACTCCCAGTTTTAATTAATTTTACACTAGGCTTAGTATAATCATCAATTAATTCCTTGTGTGGAGTCATGTGATAAGAAGCACAACTATCCATAAACCAAACATTAGGATCTGGATTAGAGTTGGCAACATACACATCTGCCATGTAAGCTTCCTCCCTTTTTGGTTTGGTCTTGAAACTATTTCTTTTCTCAGATTTCTTTTCATTATGTGTAACTTTAGAACAATCTGAGCTTTTGTGCCCATATAAGTGACATTTGAAACATTTACCCTTAAAATTTCTCTCCATTTCGAGACAAAAGAAATGTTACATTACCAACATCCTCAACTTCTATTACTGAACTCCCAGTTTTAATTAATTTTACACTAGGCTTAGTATAATCATCAATTAATTCCTTGTGTGGAGTCATGTGATAAGAAGCACAACTATCCATAAACCAAACATTAGGATCTGGATTAGAGTTGGCAACATACACATCTGCCATGTAAGCTTCCTCCCTTTTTGGTTTGGTCTTGAAACTATTTCTTTTCTCAGATTTCTTTTCATTATGTGTAACTTTAGAACAATCTGAGCTTTTGTGCCCATATAAGTGACATTTGAAACATTTACCCTTAAAATTTCTCTCCATTTCGAGACAAAAGAAATGTTACATTACCAACATCCTCAACTTCTATTACTGAACTCCCAGTTTTAATTAATTTTACACTAGGCTTAGTATAATCATCAATTAATTCCTTGTGTGGAGTCATGTGATAAGAAGCACAACTATCCATAAACCAAACATTAGGATCTGGATTAGAGTTGGCAACATACACATCTGCCATGTAAGCTTCCTCCCTTTTTGGTTTGGTCTTGAAACTATTTCTTTTCTCAGATTTCTTTTCATTATGTGTAACTTTAGAACAATCTGAGCTTTTGTGCCCATATAAGTGACATTTGAAACATTTACCCTTAAAATTTCTCTCCATTTCGAGACAAAAGAAATGTTACATTACCAACATCCTCAACTTCTATTACTGAACTCCCAGTTTTAATTAATTTTACACTAGGCTTAGTATAATCATCAATTAATTCCTTGTGTGGAGTCATGTGATAAGAAGCACAACTATCCATAAACCAAACATTAGGATCTGGATTAGAGTTGGCAACATACACATCTGCCATGTAAGCTTCCTCCCTTTTTGGTTTGGTCTTGAAACTATTTCTTTTCTCAGATTTCTTTTCATTATGTGTAACTTTAGAACAATCTGAGCTTTTGTGCCCATATAAGTGACATTTGAAACATTTACCCTTAAAATTTCTCTCCATTTCGAGACAAAAGAAATGTTACATTACCAACATCCTCAACTTCTATTACTGAACTCCCAGTTTTAATTAATTTTACACTAGGCTTAGTATAATCATCAATTAATTCCTTGTGTGGAGTCATGTGATAAGAAGCACAACTATCCATAAACCAAACATTAGGATCTGGATTAGAGTTGGCAACATACACATCTGCCATGTAAGCTTCCTCCCTTTTTGGTTTGGTCTTGAAACTATTTCTTTTCTCAGATTTCTTTTCATTATGTGTAACTTTAGAACAATCTGAGCTTTTGTGCCCATATAAGTGACATTTGAAACATTTACCCTTAAAATTTCTCTCCATTTCGAGACAAAAGAAATGTTACATTACCAACATCCTCAACTTCTATTACTGAACTCCCAGTTTTAATTAATTTTACACTAGGCTTAGTATAATCATCAATTAATTCCTTGTGTGGAGTCATGTGATAAGAAGCACAACTATCCATAAACCAAACATTAGGATCTGGATTAGAGTTGGCAACATACACATCTGCCATGTAAGCTTCCTCCCTTTTTGGTTTGGTCTTGAAACTATTTCTTTTCTCAGATTTCTTTTCATTATGTGTAACTTTAGAACAATCTGAGCTTTTGTGCCCATATAAGTGACATTTGAAACATTTACCCTTAAAATTTCTCTCCATTTCGAGACAAAAGAAATGTTACATTACCAACATCCTCAACTTCTATTACTGAACTCCCAGTTTTAATTAATTTTACACTAGGCTTAGTATAATCATCAATTAATTCCTTGTGTGGAGTCATGTGATAAGAAGCACAACTATCCATAAACCAAACATTAGGATCTGGATTAGAGTTGGCAACATACACATCTGCCATGTAAGCTTCCTCCCTTTTTGGTTTGGTCTTGAAACTATTTCTTTTCTCAGATTTCTTTTCATTATGTGTAACTTTAGAACAATCTGAGCTTTTGTGCCCATATAAGTGACATTTGAAACATTTACCCTTAAAATTTCTCTCCATTTCGAGACAAAAGAAATGTTACATTACCAACATCCTCAACTTCTATTACTGAACTCCCAGTTTTAATTAATTTTACACTAGGCTTAGTATAATCATCAATTAATTCCTTGTGTGGAGTCATGTGATAAGAAGCACAACTATCCATAAACCAAACATTAGGATCTGGATTAGAGTTGGCAACATACACATCTGCCATGTAAGCTTCCTCCCTTTTTGGTTTGGTCTTGAAACTATTTCTTTTCTCAGATTTCTTTTCATTATGTGTAACTTTAGAACAATCTGAGCTTTTGTGCCCATATAAGTGACATTTGAAACATTTACCCTTAAAATTTCTCTCCATTTCGAGACAAAAGAAATGTTACATTACCAACATCCTCAACTTCTATTACTGAACTCCCAGTTTTAATTAATTTTACACTAGGCTTAGTATAATCATCAATTAATTCCTTGTGTGGAGTCATGTGATAAGAAGCACAACTATCCATAAACCAAACATTAGGATCTGGATTAGAGTTGGCAACATACACATCTGCCATGTAAGCTTCCTCCCTTTTTGGTTTGGTCTTGAAACTATTTCTTTTCTCAGATTTCTTTTCATTATGTGTAACTTTAGAACAATCTGAGCTTTTGTGCCCATATAAGTGACATTTGAAACATTTACCCTTAAAATTTCTCTCCATTTCGAGACAAAAGAAATGTTACATTACCAACATCCTCAACTTCTATTACTGAACTCCCAGTTTTAATTAATTTTACACTAGGCTTAGTATAATCATCAATTAATTCCTTGTGTGGAGTCATGTGATAAGAAGCACAACTATCCATAAACCAAACATTAGGATCTGGATTAGAGTTGGCAACATACACATCTGCCATGTAAGCTTCCTCCCTTTTTGGTTTGGTCTTGAAACTATTTCTTTTCTCAGATTTCTTTTCATTATGTGTAACTTTAGAACAATCTGAGCTTTTGTGCCCATATAAGTGACATTTGAAACATTTACCCTTAAAATTTCTCTCCATTTCGAGACAAAAGAAATGTTACATTACCAACATCCTCAACTTCTATTACTGAACTCCCAGTTTTAATTAATTTTACACTAGGCTTAGTATAATCATCAATTAATCCTTATGGATCTTATACTTTTCATTAACAAAAGCCTGTTCCCTATTAGCTTCTACTTGGGGCTTTACATCCTCAGCTAATAATCTATTTCTTACATTATCCACAGTAATTTCCTCACCACAATTCTTTAATGCCATAATGAGAGGCTCAAATCTATCTGGTAAGTTTGCTAGAATTATCCCAGCAATTAACTCCTCATCAGGTTTAATACCTGTAGACTTTAGCTGCTGATATGCTGAAACCTCTCTATGCAAATAATCAGACAAATCTTTACAATCTGTATAGCGAGTGTTAACCAGTTCCTTTATGATTGATACCTTTCTCGTAATTCCTTTATCCTCATAAGTATCCTCTAACACTTTCCAAGCCGCCTTCCCACTAGATAATTCCCTTAAGTCATTAAAGATTGTCTCACTTACCCCTTCAACAATATAAGACAGTGCTTTTATATCCTTAGCAGTATCTTCCTTAATACCTGCTACATAATCCCACAAGTCCCTTTTAATAAGGTGCATTTTCATTGCAAATTTCCAATCCATGTAATTAGCCCTACCAGTTAACTGCCTATGATTGAATGAACCTTCTCCCCCAGGCATGCTGAATCCTTTTATTAACCCTAACCAAGCAAGACAAAGTTCCTTTGAGAGCAATTTTAATAAATTTTCTATTAAAATTAGTTTATTCTCATATAGGAATTTTCTTAATTATTTAATTAAGATGCAAGATTAAAGTTTAAAAAATAATCAATCATAGTTATTCACACTTTAAACTTAGGCCTACTACAATGTGGTTTTCCACATGTCTTTTATATAACTCAACACACAAAAAAATATTTATCATAATTATTCTGATAAACATTACAATTTTATTCTTAAAGTTCATCTGGGCCCATAACCTGAACAAATCAGAGTTAAATATCAGAGCAGCAAAGCAAGAATAAAGACACAAATGAGTCAGTCACATACCTGTATTGTTGGAGACAGCATGGAGAGTGGTTAATTTTTTTTAGTGAGCACTCCTATATATAATATACATATCCAACTCATGGCGCCATCTATTGGCACAGAGTATAATTAAAACTAACATTTTAACACAAAGGAGAACTATCAAAACTATAGCCCCAATAATTAGAAGGAAGGAAATATGGCTTATAGAACAAAATAAAGGCTCCTTGCAGTACATTTATTGAGGCTCCAAATAGAAAATGTAATATTAGATAATAAGGATTTTTTAAACATCTTGTAGGAAATAGATTGATAAGACTTTATTACAACAACAAATTATTTTCCATTAATATTCAATTTAATTTGAGAATAAATGTCCTAATTTGCACATTATGTATATAATAATTAATAATCTATTAGAATTATAAATATCCTTGTTCACGTTAGTATTATTTCAATTCCGAATTTTTTTTATCTTTTATAATAATACTTTATTTTATTTTTTTAATAAAAAAGAATTATTTCTTACTTTTCACAATATTATTGCGGTGTTTAAAATCTTTATATTTGTATCATTATACATTTTTTTAATCTTAAAAATATATCTTAATTCATGGTTGCAAATATTATGGAGCAGAATAACTAATTATTGCTGAAATTAATTTCTATGTGACCTCATGTTTTTGAAAAAATTTCTTTTTTCAACTCAGTACAGTAAATAATAGTTCATTAATGTGTATTATAGATATAACTATTGGTGTAAGAGGCAAATAACTCTACAAATTTTAGATATCTAACACAATAGGAAACGAGAGAAAAATCAATTATATAATTGCATCCTTTCAAACATGAAATTTAAAAAATGGAGTCTAAAAATATATCTTATAAATGCAAAACATTCTGTTCTTTAAAGTTAAAGATAAGAAGAATTGCATAAATTGATGGTGCGAAACTTATTCCACAAATCTTCAAAATGTTAAAGATGGGAGTCTCAGTTTTGAAACCCAATCGGCTAGCATCACAAGATATTCCCTTTTATGAAACTGACTATATTACCTTATATTTAAAAAAAAACAACAGAATTTTTTTTATTTAAATGCTTGGATTTTAAAAAAGGCAAAAAACAATAAAGAAACGAAGATTAAATCTATTTATTTCAAACCATTTGAGCGGAGAAAATCTTTTTTTAATTATTATTTGTCCACGTTTTTACTAACATTTCAAGAAGATGCTGATTTCTAATATTCTATAAACTTAGACAAAAAATAGACTTTGAATTTAAAAATTTCATAAGCATGCCAATACCCATTCGCAGCTCCTTAACAAAACTAAACAAAAAAAAGTAATAAAGGCTATTGGGAGATTCGAACTCGCAGCTCAGCATTATGAATTCAATGCTCTACCAGCCAGGCTATTACAGCCTAAGAATTGCGGTTAATATAACAAATTGCATAAAAAATTATACTAGCGTATAATTTTTACTAGCAATTGAGGATTCACTACCATTTGCGGCTACGTAAAATGAGTGAATTTTCTACACCAGTTGGGGGTAATGCAATACAGATGAGAAATTTCTAATTTTCTTTATTCTATATTATTTTAATTCGAAAGTACTTCAAGATGAATCGGAAAATTCGATTAGTTAACAATGTTTAATTTTAAATGCATCAAACATTATGAAAATAAACAGAATCTTTTAAAATAATCAGTTGAAAACATGTTAAGCCTAACCTCATTAGTGAGGGAAAAAGACTGAATTCATTACTAAATTGAAGGATGGGAAATGAAGAATTTTGGCGAGAAACTCGCATTATTTAAATGAAAAATATATTACCAGCTATAAAGCTCCAGAAATTTTTTTACAAAATTATAGTGTAGTAAAAGGCACATGGTTAAAGTTTGCTCACTCCAAAAGGTAAACATATAAGTCGTGTAGAAAAATATAACCTTCTGACGCATATGATTGGCAATTCGCTAACAGATGAACGGCAGACGGGAAGAAAAAGAAGCTCCGACTTTCTGTAGCGTTGAAACTGCTCCTTTTTTCCCCGGTTCGATTCTTTCAAATTGACATTTCTAAAGCTTTTTTTTTTTTGTCATTATAATGCACTTGTCTACAAAAGAGTTAAAGTTAGTTAGCAAATGTATTTCAATTTCACTAGGAATATATGACTCCAGTTCTTTGTTGTGGATTTGCACTGAAAAGTATTCTAAAATATCTTAACTCAAAGAATATTTTTTTCTGAGACTATTTAATAATAGATCAATATTTATTTCAGAGACACACATAGTTTTTTTCAAATAGTTTTTTTATACATGCGTCATTGGGATTTCTCCACCGAATAAATCTTTAAGTAGAAATTACTGGAATTGAATAATTATGTAAGAATTGCTCAAAATTTAATGAAAAAGGGCAACTATTGTCTGGCTGAACGTAGGAATTTCTGAACTTCATAGGAGTACTAAATTCATTTGAGATCGTCTGAATAAAATATCTCATTGCTCATATTTATCACAAAATTTGTTGACTTTTGGAAATTTTAAACGCATTGAATATCGAGACTTGGCATACTAAGAAGTAACAGGGTTTTTTTATTGCTTTGATATATTTAGTTGTATATATTAATTTAAATCTTCTTAAAATGACTGAAAATATTCAATCATCCTTCCGTATTAAATAATTGATTAAAATAATATTAAACTATAAGATAAATAATTCAAGATATTTTAATCAGGAAATTTGAATGTTTTGATTTAGGCTGAGAATGAAATTTATCATAGTAATGATTTCAATATTTATTATGTTATAACAAAACATATAATTGAATAATGGCCCGGAGGTGAGTATCCCATTTATCATTGGGTTCATAATATTGCTGAACTTTAATTCTAGCCGTTGCTAAGACATTTTAGTGGTGGTGTGATTATTTGAAAATTTCATCACTTTTCAAAGTCGTTTGAACATTGTTAAGAACGTAGCCGATACACTTCGATTCTTATGACAAATATAACTATGCATGAAATCTTTCATTGTTTTCTGGCGCCATCTTCTTTTTCATCCTGCAGTTGTTCCATGGATGAATTATCATGAGGCATTAGCGAAATGTAGCGAGTAATTGGGAATTGATTCCAATATGAAAAGTATTACTAAAAGTAAATACAATAATTTTAAAAGGGCGCATTCATTTAAAATATTCATGAAATAATCCCTTTATTATCTGTGCGGATGAATTAAAATTCTCTAAATGTGTTACAGTAAAACTCTCCTCAAGACTCTTGTTTATTTCGTGTGGAAACAGCGGCGTTAAGAAAGGATTCGACTGAGGGGTAATTTGTTGAAATTCCTCAAGCAATAATGGGTTACAAAAAAACCCCTAGATTATAACTGGATAATACAATTTATTTTTTGAAAGCTCTACACAGAAAGAAGGATTTCAGTCGTTCAACCAAAAATACTTTTCCCATTTGCAAAAAAAGGGAATATTTTCGAGGGGTCTATCGATGGCAAACAGGGTTCTTCTTCTTGTGAACAGCTGACCACCACGCCACCACTGAACGTAGCAATATGGAAAGGATTTGTGCGGCCAACTGTGGTCTTTAACAATATCCATCCTTACATTGACTAAATTTGTCAACATGATATTATCTTCGATGTAATTCGCGTCAAAATGGTCAAACTATCAAACAGTTGGCAAAAAACTGACAATTTTTCACATCATGTCCTTCAGAGTCCTAAGATTACCTGATACCATTAGTATTGAACCCAAGTCCTTATTTTCAACTTGCAGATGTTTTCTGTATTCGGAGATTTTTTGTGCATTCCTTTTCATAGTGTTAAATGGTACCTATTCCTTCATAAATACATTTATTTTTCTGCATTTTTCCAAATCTTTAGAAATATGCAGGGAATCTCCCATGTCCTGATATAATTTGGATTACCAGTGGATAGTATCTTCTTACTTTGATTTCTAGATTAGGAATAAAATTGTTACTTTTCCTTTTTTCGACGTATACCATCTGTCAAACTATTGTATCTTAATTTCTTCTCTGAATTCCCAATTTAAGACACCATTTGGCTTGGTGAAAATTATTTCCACACTCTCTTTCTATGCCACCATCTTTGCATATCGATCCGTCTTTTCATTACCATATATCCCATTATGGGCCTTAGCCCAACTCAACTCTTTCAACTTGTTAAATTTTATCTTTTCTTTTATAGTCTATATTTCCCAAAACAAATTGCGAAATGATTGTATGATTTGCAGAACTGATAGAGAAATTGCAAACATTGACTATTTTTCTCCGTCCTCCACCCTTTCAAAATATTCTATGGCTGTCTTGAAAGCTTGCCCTGCTGCCTGGAAACATGTGCCATGGTTCGATAATTTCATAAGGCTTTTATCGATTTCTTTCCCAAAGAAGTATACTATTAATTTGAAAACCGTGAATAAACCATTCTAAGGGGTGATGTTCAAATTTGTCAAAAAACACTTCTCATGATCTTTATTGCTGAAGCATTTGTTTCCTATTTTAACTTTATTACTAGATGTTCTTATTTTAAAATTAGTCAATATTTTCGTTGCTCTGAGATCCATTGGCATTATTTCCGTTATCACTTGAAGAGCTTCGGTAGCAATGGTTCTATATGAAATGACTTAATGGCCCCAGTTAGTTTTAGGAATTAAAATCAGTTTTGCTACCTTCCACTCATTAGGGAACGCACATAATTCCAAGCACTTGTTGTATAAATCTAAAAGTACTAATGGATTTTTTCTGTTAATTTCAGCAAGCATCTCCATTGGGATGCTGTTTAATCCAGGGGTTTTCCTTTTAGCAATTTTTTTAAAAGTTTTTCTTATTTCATTTATTGTCAATATTTTATCTTTTTCTTTTGTTTTATATCCCTCAATACTTTTCCTAATTTTCTTTTGCTTTTTTCTCGTTGAAACTGTTCCTCTTTAAAAAGGCAACTCACAATGGTTTCAATATTTTCTTTTGTATTTTTAGTTTTTGCTCCATTCCTTGTTTTGACATTGTGCAAAATTGTTTTCATTTTCATTTTTTCTGCCGTAAGTTTATAAGGTAGCTCAAAAGGGTTTATTCTTGTTATTTCGCTACAAAACTTTTCAAAGTATTCTATATATTTCTTTCTTAACATTTCTCTGTATATTGATTCATTTTTTATATAAATTTGTCTCCTTTTCATTCTCTCTTCAGTGTTTTTACATCGTTGGTATGTATGCTGCAAGGATCAATTCAATTTTCTTGGTTTCTGCTGTTCAGTGTCCTACTAGGGGAATTTGAAGTGATTTGACTATTTAATTTTTGATCTTTGGGTGATTACTTGGAGGAATTCTGTAAATTCTTCAACCCATAATACTAAATTTTGCTTACTTTTAATCCTTTGCATTATTTCCCTAATATTAGCATATATTGCATTGTTTCCCTTATATTAGCATATATTGTATTGTTTCCCTTAAATTCAAATCAAAATTTAAATCACCATGGTCACTTATAGTACTTTCGATTACCTTCCAGCCCCTTGCTCTTTTATGAGATCTTTAGTTGATAAGGTGACATCAATTCAGCTTCTACCACGTGCAGATTGAAAGGTTGGTAATGAGTTTGGATCATTCCAAATACAAAGATTTTTCTTAAAAATGGGTTTTACAAAGGAGTCGGCTGCATCTCGCGGTATATGAACCGGAATTTCCTTTCCCTACAGAGTTGTATGAAGATTAAAATCTCCTCTTAGAAGCATAGTTGATGTCCCCAGCTTCTCAAACAGATTTTCAAGTTCCATGCAGATTTCTTCCTTGTTGAGAGTCGGTGGGAAGTATGTTGATACCACTGCAATTTTGCTGTTTCCCACTGACAAATTGGCTGCTACTATGTTTTCGCTAGTAAACCTTGTCAATAGAGAAATATTTTGAGTTCTTACTGCGATTATCACCTTTCCGTAAGGGTGAGCAATTATTGTCCATCCCAGGGGAAGTCCTATTATTTTCCCTTCAATTGTATATGGCTCTTGTAACAAATAAACATATGGAATATTGTCTCCAAACAAATTTGGAAGACCTTTGTCGCATATTTTCCCCGACCTATATTATGTTGAATAACACGCCATAAATAACCATTGAAAGGCTTATTATTACTAATTCGTCTGTTTAATCAATTGATCTCTCTCCCTGATTAATACAGAGCAAAGTTCTGATGTTGCAATATGATTCGTTCGAATCAAAATTCCTGTTCTTTTGCGATACTCTTTGCAGTTTCTGTATTCTGTATTTTACTTTGTGCAATTTTAATAGTTAAGCAATTCTATGTATTTGGAGCAGGTTTCTACTTTTTGCATACATTTAGATTTAACATGCCCATATTTGAGACATTTCAAACCTCTAAGTGGCTCCACAAATTCCCTAAATCCCCTAACCCATAACCACACTGTAGTCTTGCTTTATCTTTAATTATTCGGAACGCTTTTGGATCCCAACTTATAACCCAGTGAATCGAGCAACTTCTTCCTTTTTTTCCTAAATAGAACCCACATATTCCATATTATGTCATTGTTTCACATGATTTGATTAACAAAAACCTATTCCTCCTCTTCCTTGGGTCTCTCACTCTTTTCCACATCATATATAATGATTTGTGGAGTAGTTGACTTGCATACATTTTGCAAATTGCTATGATATCTAATGGCATCTTTTAACTTTACAACAATTTCTGATTTTTCGACCTGAAACAGAACTCCATTTCCTATTTCCGGCTTCAAACCCATAATTTTAAGTTCCAGTGCCTTTGGTCTATTATACGCCTCCAATGTCTTTCTCAATTTAATCGATGTGTCTATGGTTTCTGTAATTGGTCTAATCACCAGTGTATGCAGGTCTGATTTATGTTTAAGCAACAATGTCGATTTATTATCTTTTTTATCCGGGCCTACTATTTCTTGTTGCAATTGGTTCTTCAGACTCGTTATCTTCAAACTTAAATTTATTGTTAATATTTTCAAATGTTTCCAATATCCCCAATGGTCCGAAGGTTTGCTTATTTTCCTTCTGCTATTATTTTGTTTTCAATTACAACCACACTCTTTGCCTTCTTACCATTTGCATCATTTCTTTCTTTACCTCTAACTTTATGAAGAATGCAAGGTCTTTTACCTTTAAGGCTATTTCCCCCCTTTTTTTATTTTTTCATTTTGTGGTAATTTGTATTTTGCTATCCGTTTACATTGACAGTTCAATTATTTCATTGGCATCAGAATTCAGTTTCTCATGAACGGCAAGATTGAGTTTTTAATCCCTTGTCTTGCTGTTTCGCTTTAAGTATTGATATGTTCAATGTGCATATTTTTAGAGACTTTTTTCGGTTAAGGTTAAAATTCTGCGACTTAAAAAACCAAAAGAAAAAGAAGTTTTTGAAAGGTGTTGCTGACCGGTAAAAAATGACAGTAATGGTAAAGTAGAATTTGAAAGTAATGATAATTAGGTTTTTAGTATAAATCGTTCTAAACAACGGCAATTGTCAGAAATTTTACCTTTTATAAAGAGGATTTTTTAATAAATAAATATTATATATGATAGTAAATTTCTTTTACACATTAAAAATGAATTTGTTTGATTATAACACTCCATAAAGAGTTTCATTTCTTTGAATATATGCTTTCTAATAGAAAAGCCAATTTATGCTTTGATGCAACAATCATAACGACTAATTGATGCTTTTAGAAAAAGGTTTTCTCAACCTCCAAGGATATGTGAGTAGAGGTTCAACAATTACAGGAGACTTATTTTCAAGCTAATATACTGAAAATAAAATTGGAAAGACATGAAATTTCATGTAATATTTTCACGTGATATTTTCATAAAAAAATTATCCCCTAATAATGTTCTACCGCGAGGAAATAAAAAAGTAGTCTTAAAATATATAAAGTTTGCAAGCAGTGTAATAAATCTTTTTAACCTTAGCAATAAAATGAATTTTATCCACAAGAGGCATTTTATCCACAATTTTCAAAAAACATGTTTTGAGAAAAAACAAAAAAAGCCAACAACTTACATTCTACTTTTATAAGGGCTCCAAACAACTACATTGATGATTAAGTAATTGCCTTTTTAAAGTTATTTTGTGAACTTTCAATATTTAAAGCCTATACACTTTACACATTTTTGTGAATAAAGGAATGTCCTCTGTTTTATAAGGCTAAATTTTTTAAAAATAAAAAATTCGATTATTTTAAAGTATAAAGCATCCCGATTCCCTTGTATGTATTAAATGTGCAAGAACACATTTAAATGTAATGCCTGTACTTATAGATTTCATTTGAAATAAAAATTATTACGAAGTATATTAACGATGAAAACACTTTAAAAAACAAAAAAAAAATATTCTTTAATGTGACAACATATTAGCCACAAGAAAAATTAGTACTTTAATCGTCAAAAAAACTTTACACGTCAATTAGCCTTGATTACCAGTATAATCACATCATTACCATACTATCCAAGAAAAGGCTCTTTGCCTTATTAAATTGCTTGTTGACTTAATTAAAAATTTTGAAGAATGATCCATAACAAGTTCGAATGTCTTCTAGTCAAAGTCATAATTATTCTTTGCATAGTTATTTCGAAAACTATATCGCTTTGCTCAGTTTTTAAATTAAACGAAGTATAATTAATCTAAATGTGAATAACCAATTATATTTCATAAAAATAAAAAGCTTAAAATTTTATATGACGTGGTTTAAAATTAACAAAAACTAGCAAGAAAATAAGGAAATCAGTAAATTAGCATTCCTTTTTCTAAAAAAAAATTAATTATCAAAATTTCCGAAGTTGAAATATTGTATTCAAATTCTTAATAAAATATTCTTGACTGTGAATTGCTCAAAAAGTAATAAACCTTTTAAATAATATTTTTTTTGTCTTTTTCCGCTAATAATAAACTCTTTTTTTTGATGATGTACAAGATTCGCAAAATTAAATACCTCTAGATATCCCTTTCACACATGGTAGTTTAAAACTGGAGGGAAATCATCATTAGTTTACAATTTAATGCTATATTTAATATGCAGTACTATTACTAATTTTATAAAATGCATGAAAGTGTTTGAGATATTCAATGATATAAATTCATATTCCATCTTGTGACAAATACCGTGGCTGTTAATATAAACTGCTCAAAACAATTAAAAGATATTGTAAATATTGTATAAAATAACGGTATAAGTATTTTTTTGTGCATAAAATGGAAGAAGAGAGTCACAAATACAAATTTTTCTTATTTTCAAACTTTGTAGATTGCAAATTTTAAGTTTGACGTCAAAGACAATGCTTTGGCCGCAAAGAAATTGATTTGGCTTTAAATTTAATGTAAGACAAAAAGGAAAAGAATGATACTACATTCAGTAAGCGCGTTGTTCCATGAATGCGATGTCTCAATTAAGTCATTTAACCGAATCAGAAGCTTGGAAGGTTGTTGGCAGGTAGATGGGGTGGGATCTCTGAGCTCAATCCGAAGGAGCAGAAGCCACTGGATTTCACAAAGTGCTATTTCCAGGATCTAGAACCTTTTTTTTAAGACTGTAAATGCTGGATGAAGATTAGAGAAAGGGCGTATACATTTAACAATGCCCAATGAAGACCATTATTTAAGGCCAAAGCCTCGGAGACCCCGAAATATGAATATCACTTTTCTTCAACAACATCTTCGTTTGGTAACTAGTACCACAGTTTTAACATAAACTGTCCAAAACCGCCTTCATCCTTAAGATCTGTATACCCACTGACCAATGGTGCGTGTCATGTTAATAGCCATGTACCGTCGCGCACTTAGGAATAGGGCAACAGAGTATGGGAAGTGGGGGAGAAATGAATGGCGCAATATTCTTTTCTCTGTTTTCTGTTCATCCTGATAATAGGTGTATTTTCAAATGCAGGGAACGTGGCACTAGAAACAATCCTGTGATCGTGCCATCCGTCATTAATAGCCTCTTTGACTGCATGCCTCAAAGGTGATCAACTTTGCTGACCGTCCGAGGAAATTATTTCCCCTACTAAAAATGTTTTCCTTTGAAGAAAAGCTTATTTTATTTGTTTTCTCATATGCACAAATTGTGGGGGGGGGGGGTTCGGCTTTTACACAAATGCTTAATAAAACGCATTTTTTTCTGCCAAACAAATGTCATTTTTATCCCATGTAGCTTAGTACATCTGTCTGTAATGTATTAAACATTCAAAAAATGTTCCAAATGCAAATCCACAACCTCAATATCCTTACTAATTTCAGCATTGTAGTTATATAATTTTAATACATAAGGTATTCATATAACTGTCATCTAAAAAGTATTCAATTAGCATATTGTCCATTTCCTGTTGGCACAAGAAGTGTGTACTACATACCCATGATATTGTTCGATATTCTAAATTCTGGACATAACATAGAAAATATTAACATAGTTGGTCATTTTTTGCTGTGGTGAACTTATATTAATCACAGCTTAAAAAACTGCTACTAAAACTGTTGTTAATTTTCACTAAATATCAACAGGGTTCTCGGAGACAGCACATTTATTGGACACAGACAAGAAACGAACTCATATTGATAGTTAAGCACACAGCATCTTGTTGAGAAGTTCGAGGAAATCAAGCTAAAGTCTAATCACCCAGATATTCTTACGCGAGAAAAATAGTCCGCTTGCTTCCTCCCAACACACCCCTCCTGCGAGTGATATTTTTCGAGCATTTATAATAATATGCATAAAATTGAATTTACACGACAATACAAAAATTACATGTACATACAAAAATTAAGAAATCAACGATATGTTTTTCGAAATTTAAAATATTAACGAATATTTTAGTTTTTCTTCACTTACATCTTTTGTAAGAAATTATGCAATCAACTAATCTGTTTGAACATATTCTAATTACATCGTCTTCCAACAAGTCTTTTATAAAATGAAAACGTAAGTCCATATGTCTTGATTTATTTGAATACCTGGTGCGTTTAATCCACTGAATTGCTGCTTTACTATCTGAGTTTAAGGTTAGAGCATCATTTATAAATTGTTCACAATTTAACTGGATCAATAAATTTGCAGTCCAAATAATGTCTTTACATATTTCAGAAATAGCAAATAACCCAGCTTCGCATGTTGACAGACTGACACTTTTTTGTTTATGACATTTCCAAGAAATTAATGAATTACCTAACAAAATTACACCCCCAAAGAAGAATTTTTCCATTTTGGCATTCTCCCAACTAGCATCAGAACTTGCATTAAGAAAACCAAATTTACTGTCATAAAACAATTTTTTCTTTTGAATCCATAAAATATCTTTGTACTCTTTTCGACAAATTATAATGCCTTTTTCCAGGTTTATGATTAAATTGTGGCAAATATATTGTTACAAATGATAAATCAGGTCGCGTTCTATTAGCTAAATATAAAAGTTCACCAATTAATTCTTAATACGTCGTGATGTCAATCAGTCCATTAGTAGACGGGAAACTTATCTTCTCCTTTTACAATTAACCCTTTAACATTTTTCAAGATTATGTTTAACTACTAATGATTCAATATTTTCTGATTAGCATAAATTAATACCATTTTCGTATTTATCAATTTCTATACCTAACTTACCAGTTTTGTTCTCATGCATTTCAAATATACATTTGATACTATTTACAACCTCTTGATACATTTCATCATTATTAGAAAAACTTGCTAATTCATCTGCATACATTCATAAGATAAAAATATTTTTACCACCAGTTTTAATGAATACACAATTGTTAGATGTCACTAACCAATTGCATCAATCCAATTGTTTCTAATTTATTTTTTATTGCCATATACTAGTTTCTACCAGATTGAGGTAAATCATAAATAATCTTTCGCGACTTACAAACTTTTTCATCTCCGATTAATTTTTCATAACCAGGTGGAGGTAACATATAAAAATTTTCTTCTATTTCACTGTATAAATAAGCAGTTTTAACATCAAAGAACTTAAAAAATAAAATTTAGATGTAAGTGCCATTAACATTCTGAAAGATTCGATGTTTACAACCGGTGAATAAGACTCGGAATAATCTTTATTTTTTATTTGGTTAAAACCTGCTGCTAGAAGTTTTGCTTTGTATTTTGTAACACCGGAGTTATCTTGTTTTAAAGAATATTAATAATTTCTTTTTAATAATTTTATTTTTGCAGGCTTTCGTTTTTATTTTGCAGGTCAAACTTCGTGTTTATTTAACGAATCCAATTGATTTTTCATTGCTATTTCCTAGTTCTTTCAATCGGCACTATTTTTCGACTCTTAAGTATGAATTTGAAATGTTATGAGCTACATTAACTATCATTAGTTTAAATTTGAGCCTTTCTAAACGTCTGATTGGCATCTGATTTACTATATATTACAACTTTACTCAACATCTGGTGTTACGTTTTCATCCCCTATAGCGGTGTTGGTCTGACGCGAAGTTCCACTATGGTATAGAATTGATGAATTACTATTCTTTTCCTCTACCAAATCGGCAGGAATTTCTAAACTAGATAATTCCCTTTTTGTATTTTGATTTATCTCACATATCGCTGGAGAAGTTTCAAGCAAGGAATTAATATCCCAAGTTTCTGCTTTCGCTTTCCCCAAATAACTATTACCTTTAAAATCCTTAAAAGATTTAACTGGTCTCTTTTCTGTTATTTTTCGGTTTTTTATGTCAAATTCGATAATTCTTTCTTTTTCTAGTGCATTACAGCATTATACGTGTTCCTGGAACTCCAAATTTCTTTCTCATTAATTTCGGAAATGTGAAAATAAGCCACTCCATCCAATTTTTTAACTTCATTTTTCTACCTAACCAAATTTCAAGGTGCATTTTTTTCTTTTCCTTTACGTGGGGTTGCATTAGACACTTGAGAGCCACCATTAACGGCTTCTACCCAACATTTCAGTGGAAGCTCCCTTTCATATAATAATATCCTTTCTAAAAGGACGCGGTTCGGTCTTCTGGCTTCACCGTTACTTTCACTATTGGATGGAAAAGTTTTTTCATGAAATATTCCTCAATTAACAAGATAAGTATCAAGTTGTTCATTTACAAATTATAAGCCATTATCAGTTAATTTTTTAATTCTTCCATCAGTTAGATTTTCATATTTATTTTTAAACTTCAAAATTATATCAAAGTCATCATTTTTATTTTTTAAGAAATAAGTAAAATACATTTCAGAAAAGTCATCCACCAATATCATGAAATATTTTGCACCACCAAATGATGTGGGTTGATTAGGACCACACAGATCAGCATGAATCAACTAAAGAATTTCAGAACTTTGATTTACATCAACATTAAGGTGAGTTTTTTTGGTTATCTTACTCATATCACATGTTTCGCATTTAAAATCATTCATATCATTAATATCACTATAAACTTTCCTTTTAAGTATATACTTAGCATTTAAATGACATAATCTGTAATGCCAATTCTCATAATTATTAGAGGATTGCTTAGAAAAGTAACACTCTGAATTATACAATGGTTCTACATATAATTCTAATCTATTCTTATTTTTAAAGGCTTTAGTATTATTATCTTTATCAAAAATCAAAATACAATTATTATTGGATTTAATTTTACCCCCCTTTTCCACTAAACAAGTTACTGATAATAAATTATAACTTAATTCAGGAACATAGCCAATATTAGTAATTGTTAAATTTGTGAGATTATTATTTATAGTTTTTGTTTTAACTGTTCCAATTCTCTGGCACAAAATTTTAGAATATATCTGCTAAATAAATATCCCTTGTTTCAGGGATTATTTCTTCAAACCCCATACTGTCTTTGGCCATTTGACAAGAAGCTCCACTGTCCAACAACCATATTTTATCACTTAGGCTTTCTTATTGATGATAAATAGTGAAGACATTATCGCTAACACTTCGTTGTTTTGTTAACTGTTTGACATGGCGGGGTGTATTTCGTCTTTGATTATTTTCATTACATGGAGAACTTCTACCAGTATTTTTATTTTTGTAAAAGCAGTCCTTGGCGATATGATTAGAACGTCTGTCAATGTAACAGAGCCTTACACCTGAAGTTTCGTTTTTCTTAGAATAAAACACATCCGCATTGATTCCTTCAGCACGAGTACTCGTCGACGAATAACAGGCATTTTCTTCTTCGCGTAAAATTTCTAAAACTTCATCCATTGACTTGTCACGTTGTGTTTTGAGAATTTCTCGTACTTTAGAGAATTTTCCTTTCAGTCCGCGCACTGTATAATAAACAAGCTCCCTAAGTATGACATCCAGGCCTAAAGAATGACACCTCGTAACCATTCTTCTTGCTCTTCATTTCATTTCATTGCCGGCATCTATTTTCCGGTCTTTTGCATGACCCGTGAATGTTGACTTTATTCTATCTGAAAGAATTTTTGCATTTTCCACTGCTGCGAATTGTAGAGCCGGTTCGTCGGATAATGATAACTTAATATAAGCAACGGCGTCAGAATTTATCTGCTTCCACTCAGCAGAATCTTTTTCATTTAGATTGTCTGGTTTCACCACAATCACGGAGTCCAATCCTTTCAAAATTAGCGTTGCCTGTATTTTCAATGTGCAAATAAAGTAATTAGTCCATTCAATTCAGGGACCTTTAATTTATCTATGCTGATAATTTTGTTTCGACAGTTTCATTTTAGTCACACAGTTCTCTTAGCAATTCGTTTTTAACAGTTTTGTTTTAGTCATACAGTTCCATAAGAATTTTAACGAAGCATAAATCACAAACCAGAACCACGGTACTGCTATCAGTTTGTTGTTAATTTTCAATAAATATCATGATTCTCGGATACAGCACATTTATTAGACACAGACAAGAAATGAACCCATATTGACGGTTAAGCACACAGCATCTTGTTGAGAAGTTCGGCGGGAGGAGTGTGCGCGAGAATCAAACCAGAGATGCGTAACCACGCAAATATTCTTACGCGAGAAAAAAAGTCCGCTCGCTTAATCGAAACGATGGCTAACTTAAATTGAAAATTTAGAAATTAATTTCCATTTAAATGCAGAGTTTAAAATACACACAAACACAAACACACAATTCCTACTATT
>JAOUZG010036559.1:2541774-2619576 GCA_026289955.1 Argiope argentata
TATATATATATATATATATATACATAAATGAAAACATTATTAAATTTTTGTAAGTTATCAGATAAGGACATACTGGAGACTTAAACAGAATTATGTATAAAGTGGAAATAAACATCATAAAATGAAGGGAAAAAAAGACATTAATAGGGCATGTGATCCCCACTCATCTGTACACAAAGTTTGCACCAAAGTGACCATGTCAGTCAATTATGTGATCAACCACCGCAGAATTAAACAATTGCCATTCTTCCTGTAGAGCAGGGTTTTTTTTTTTTTTTTTTTTTTTTTTTGCTCAATAAGAGTGGCTGGAAGTAGGAAACGTGAAGAAACGTTCAGCCCAGCCGGAAGCATCTCAAAGATTTTCAATGGGATTAAGACCGGGCAAATATGAAGGCCACGCCATACGCGCAATCCCTTCACTCTGCAGGTAGTCATCGACGATGTGAGCTCTATGGAGACGTGTGTTATCGTCCATTAAAACAAAAGTAAGGTCAACTGCTGCAGCATACAATCTCGCAATGAGTTCTGTGACTTCATCTCGATACCGGGCAGCCATCACAGAACACCGTTTAAAGAAGTGCAGGTCCGTACAGTATATTAATGAAATCCCTGCCCAAACCATGATGCTTCCGCCTGAGAATGCGTGATGTTCGGTGATGTTTTGGGGTTGATTGCGTGTTCCTTGTGCATGCCATATCCTTATACGTTTGTTTTCTGGCTGCAGAGCTAATCTTGGCACATCAGTAAACATGACATTGCCCCAGTCAGCCACAGTCAAATTGACATGTTTCCGGCACCACTTTAATCATGCCCCTCTTGATTTTACGGATAGAAAAACACAAACTCGAGGTACCGAAGGCGTACATTCTACTCATATGTAATCTTCAGCGTACAGTAGCTTCAGATATCGCCTTACCAATGGACGCTGTAACCATAGATGTCACACATGTGGAGGTCCCCCTGTGATTCCCCTTGGCTACAATAGCAATATATTGATACTCCGCGAGGGGTTTAACTCTTGGGAGACCGGCTATGGGCCTTCCTCTGTGTGGCTTGGAATTATGTCCATAAACGTTAAATTACAGAATTATGAACGCCGAAGAAAAGAGCATTTGTGATCGACTGGCTTCAATACACCCCACAGCACGCCAGCGCTCAGAATATTCCATTCGTCTTCTGGAAGTCATAGAAATACGTATGTCTTGAAAACAAAATGTACAAAAGTTTTAAAAAACTTTTATCAGCACATACAATCAAATTCTGTATCATTTTATAAAGCCGCCTTCTTATAAGACCTTTTTGCATATTTCTTCACATGAAATCGCAATTGGCGTTACCTAAAATATTTGCATAATTCCATCTACCTCTACAGAGATTTCATCCTCTATTATTCTGATCGGCTTCCGGAAATCAGCATTTTCCTCTCCGAGCTTAACTTTTGGAAATGAGTGTAGGAAAAAGTTAAAGTTAAACCTAAACAATTATACATAAAATATTTTTATCAGACATAGTTTAGAAATGGTTCAATATATTTTAATAATTCACAATATCGCTGTGATTCAAAAATAAAACTAAGATATAGAATTGTAATATGGGATTATACTTAAGAATGTAATGATCGACAAATCAAAATTTACATTACTTGTGATCATTTAAAAAAACTATAAAATATAAGAACCAGGAGTTAACATTAAATTTATTTCACTCCTTCCGAAATAAATGGAATGTTTATTGTTTTATTGTTAAAGATTTGACTCTCGATGAATCTTTGAAGCGGGTTTATGAGAAAAAAATATACTTCAAGAATTCCAAACCTTTTTGTATTGAAATAAATTTATGAAAATAATTCAGTAGTCAATATTACAATAATTGAAAATATTTTTTAAATGTGAATATAAGGCAAATTAAAATATTAAATTTATACAGAATAATAATAAAATATACTATAAATTTATTTTTTAATTCAAAAGTATTTTGAAATGAAATGAAGTTTAAAATACTTATTTAAAAATATATATAGCAATGAGTTCAGCAAAAATTTCAGTACATGGAAATTTTTCGAATTTTTATGAAATGTATATCTATCCGAGAGTTACTCCTTAACAACAGTAGACTGTAATTGTAGAGAGATTTTTGGATTATTTATTCAGTTTAAAATACTCTGGAAAAAGTAAATGATTATTGGTTAAAGAATTCAAGGTAAACCAGCTAAACGGACTTACCAACTGAGCGAATAATTCCTTTTCAAGTTTAATGGGCGGGGGAGGGGAACCAAACATACAATGAAACAATTTTACACCCTTAAAAAAAGTAAAAACAACCTATTAATAAATGTTTCGTCATTTTATGTGTGCTTTCTTTTGTCACGTCATTTATTTTTTGCTTATTTCTATACCCGATTTTTCTCATTTGATTTAATTTATACCAATTCCAAACAAGCCGGTTAGCTCTTTCAAAATTCTGTTCAGTTCCATGCTGACTGTTAGGAATATTCCGTAAATAAAAACATGGCCCTCTGAATATATTTATATTATGTTCGATTGCAAGTTCAGTTTCATTTTTTAATACCCCTCTAACAAACGATTCTTTATTGGCTATGAATAAGTTTTTGCTAAAACCTTTTCAAAAATTCTCGTGACTCTATTATCAGTGTCAGATACTATCTGAGCATGGGGAACTCTAATAGCGATTTGAATTTTGGGACCTTCGCGGTATTAAATTACGAGAAAAATATTAGTTATCATTGGAAAGAAATTGATTTTAGTTCCGGCGAATAACAGTTTTACTTCGGCCTTAAATGCCACCAATTTAAACCCTCATTTTAATTCCTGGTCACGTCCCCCCACCCTAGATGCTTATAGGTTTAACATTTGCTTTCTATTCTTTATAATAGGAGAGAGATAAACTGATTATTAGGGCAGAAAGGAAACGGCTTTAATGTTTTTCTTTTAATTTTATTTTGGCAATAGTGAGGAAAAGTTGCCTCTTAGAATAATTGAAATTTTGTGTTGCAATTTTGAAACATCTTAAAGGGCCGCAAAGAGCTTGAAATTAAAAAAGCTAAAACATTTTTAAATGGGCCATTAAATTTATTTGTTCGATTTCAATTTCGAAATAAAAGGTAAAATGTGGCTTTTAGGTTCAAAAAAGTGTATTTAATTTGGTTGCAACACTATAACATCTTTAGGTTCCACAAAGAACTTGGCACAAATTAAAGTTTGTAAAAAATTGAAAAATTATAAACTTTGATGAAAAGAATGCTTTGAATTTTTTGTGGATATGACGTTACTAAAGATGGTTTTAAATACATATATAAGCGCTACAACTCAAAAAATTCTTAATTACAAAATATAATAATGAAAAAATGTTGAATTAAAAATTTTGTTCATTACTTTTGTATCCTTAATGATTACAAATAACATAATTCAAAATCCTCTCTTCTACTTCATTGCCCCATAAAACTGTTTTTCTTTTGTATTAAATTTTGGCCTATTCGCACGTGAGTCAATGTTTGCTCTTATGCATCCTTCTCTTGCGATTGAATCAGAGACATTTTGGGCGGATTCTGTCACCCGTTTTACAGCTTTTTTCACTGCTTGCGTGCGACAAGGGAGCCAGAGATTATAATTAACCGAGTCCGCTATACTATTTGGTTCAATTTTAGAGCTTTCCTTATAAAGTCTTTGACAGAGTCACAGGAAACATGTTTTAACATTGAGGGCTCAGTCACGCCATTTTCAGACCCTGAAATCATGTCCATGGAATCCTTTGCATCGAAGTTTTATCTTTGAAACTTTGAACCTCTTAACTATATCTTCACTTTCAGTTCTTGCTTTTAAAATGTTAAGTATCGAAATTGTTATAATTAATTATAATTATTATTTTATATTAAATAATAAGGATTGATAGGAAAAGTAAGGATTGTACAGAATATAAAGCGTTTAGACACACTAGAGTGGTTTTCAGCGTAAAGAGCAGTCCTTTTCTTTTAGAAGTTGTTTTAGATTACCATATTAAAAATAATATGGAGATGTATCCCTTTTCTACTGACATCATTACAAATGGATTTTAGGCGGTGACAAGACTGGACAGTACGGAGGATGTGAAGAAACTCCGATCAGAAGCTAACGAATTAATGCTTAAGGGTGGTTTCGAACTTAGAGGATGGGAAGAATCATTCATAGAACAAGACTTGAAATTAGGAAGATAAAATGAAGGAATTAGTGTACTAGGACTAATGTAGAATAACCAATTAGATGTTCTGAAATTTGATATGAAGTGATTGGATCAGGTGAACACGAAAAACATAACCAAAAGAACTATGTTAGCGGCATCTCATAAAATATTTGATCCAATAGGTTTTGATTCACCCTTCACTATCCCAAATTGATTTTGAGAGAAATCTGGAAACAGGGACTGAATTGGGATGAAGAATTTCCTGAAAACATACGCAACCAATTCATACATTGGTTACTAGAGCTACCAGCGTTAAAGGAAATTGAGGTTCCAAGATGGGTTAAATTGTCTGCACACGGCTTAGAAACATGTTCTTTGCATACTTTTGTCGATGCTAGCAAAGATGCTTATGCAACAGCCATATATTTGAGGTTTGAATTGAGTGAAAAAGTAGAGGTGTTTCTTTTAGGATCTAAATCTCGAGTTGCACCGCTAAAAGGCGTTACTATTCCTCGGATGGAACTTTTAGCTGCTGTAATAAGAGCCAGATTAGTAAAATATGTTATAGATTCATTAAATTGTGAAAAAATTAGGCATTATTTTTTGAGTGATTCAACGACCGTACTTTCGTAGATCACCAATTGGAATGTTTTTGTGAAAACCAGAGTGAATGAAATAAGAAAATTAACTCCGGCACCAATTTGGGGACATGTTTCTGGAGATGCAAATCCGGCAGATTTACCATCTAGAAATTGCATAGAGAATTTTCTAGTGAAATTTAAATGGTGGGAGGGGCCACAGTGGCTGAGATAAAGCTTAAAAGAATGGCCTTGCTGAACATCTGATTTCCCACAAGTGAATAAAGAAGAGATTGAGGATGAATAGATGAAATCACCTAATTTGCTAAACACAGCTGTTCCATCGGAAAAGAATCGGTTTTCAAGATATTTTTCAGTTACAATAGAGCTTTACTTATGCAAATATCTATTGATGACATCACAAATGGTAACAGATTAACAGAAAATTAACGGCAACCGCAGAAAGCGATACTTAAAGCATTACTTAAGTTTTAAACATTACATTACATAAATTTAATTAGTAGTTAGATTATTTTTAATACACTACAAAAAAGTTTTCAAAAATGAATACGAATCGTCAGATTATAAGCCAATGATATTGTGTGTAAAATACCAGGCACGCAAAGGACAAACATTTTCATTCAAAACTATAACAGATACAAAAAAAATGTTATAAATTACAACAAATTATTCAATAAAATAGTGAAAAGCTTATGGATAAATTAACTATCAACATTGGCAAAAAGCATGAAATTATTTTAAAATTAAAGGGAAGAAATGTTATTTTAAAGTTATCATTGCATTTTATCCTAAATATCGTTTTGGTATATGCCACCATAATCTGTAAAATAAATAATAATAAGCCGCAACTTTAAACTACCTCATTTTGTGCTTAATATTATTACAATTATTGAACATGCATAAATACAGTCACTGTGTAATTTTATTACAGAAACTGTACACTATCAGTTTAAGAAAATTGTAATATTTCCTTATTAATTAACACGTGGTAAAAATAGTTATTATCATTACAAGTGTATTAAATAGTTTCACTAATACTTTGCAAGTAATCAGTCCAGCATCTGATATTATTTACAAACTACCGCTCAATTCATTTGCGGGGAAAATAAAATAGCTATTTCGTATGCGTCAGATAAACAAGCCATGACAAGACCAAAAGAAAAATCAAACTAAATCCTTCGACACTAAATGTAGGAGGAACGTGGAATTGGAAATGTGCTTACAAGTATGGAAACTCAGTCTCTTTCTTCATAGGGCTAAATAAAAAAGAGAACTACATCCTTTGCTTCTCTTGGGATATCCATCGTCTCGTCTTCTGAGGGGTTTCGTTTGTCCTGTGTCTCTTCACCTAATTCTTTCTTTTATACAAGGGGCCCGTTTTTACCTCAATTAACGTAAAATATAAACAGGATATAAGCTCTTTCTTTATTTTTAGAAATGATGAAAGCTTCTACAAATAACTAGGAACTAAGATATAGAAAGGAAAGAAAAAGGAGAAAAGTGTTGTGAAATAAGTATGGAAGTGAAATTTGTACGTTAATTACAAAAGTAATAAGGCATAAGTAGTAAGGTAAGGAAATGAATTTCTTTCCGCCTTATCACACAAATTATAAACTTCGACGTACAGAAAATTTGTTGAATGGAAATTCGTTAATTAAATTATAAAAGTGATCATAATGGAGACTGAGACATGCCATTTATTAAATTTAACAGATATTCTTAATTATGAACAAAAGTTTGTAATTCAACTTTGTATTTTATCAAAACGACCATATGTTGCATTGAAAAATTCTGCAGTTTTCAAAAATCTGAGAATATTATTTGTAACATTTTCTTGCAATTTCTATCACTTTCGTGTTGCCTTCAGTGTTGTTAAGATTTCTTCTTGTGATAATTTTTTATGACTTCTTCGTTATCATCATTCTCGAGATAGTTTTTATTAGTTTAATTTTTTGAAGCAATTTTCAGTATGTTATTAGTATATTCAACAATCACGTCTTCATCCAATATAAGAAAATTTAGTATATCATATCTTTTTCAATTACTCTAACGTCTTTTAGATATATTGCCATTTTTCACAGCTACTGTTTTGATTGATTTTGTAGGAATTTTATCAGATGCAAAAAAGAAACTTACATAAATGATATAAACAGGATGCATTTATAACAGAAAAAACATTGCAAATAAATATTGATTTGGAAATTTTTTTTATTCTTCTTGATGTGCTAAACGAATAGCGTGTTGTTTGTTTCAAAGGAAGAGTCTGTAAGAAAAATAAACTTAGTTAAATGGGAGCTTATTAAAAGGAAACTACTCTATATGAATATTTTTCGGTTTATATAATTTTCCTATTAATTGAATGTAAGAATGCTGATGTTCGAAGAAACAGTTATGTTCAATATTTTTCTCATCTTCAGAAGGAAATTGTTTTGAACGGTGCTCTTTAATTCGCAAGAATAATACAGTGGAATGGGTATTTTTTTAAAAATATTACTGTCATGGAAAAAACGTCACTGCGTTTTGCCTTACGCTTGCAGTTTAATCTCACATTTTTTCTCTTTTTACAGGTTGTATTACAGATTGCAATATCAGATTTTCTTGAAGCATTTGACATAAATTATATGAATCCTAATGAAATGATTTTGATCAATAAATATTCTAACAAAATGATTCATAGTAGAATTCACGTTTTTTTTAAACTTTTAAAATGAAATATTTTATGTATAATTTTGTAAATTAAGGTATATAAGTATTGATTTCATACATTTGATGTCAGACAAAGAGATTTAAGCATCTAATTTTTTTAAAAAATCAGTGAAAATTTGTTTTTTATATTATCAAGCATTGTAAAACCATTCAAAAAGAAATTAATAACTACAAGTCTCCGTCTAAGATTATAAAAATTAGTATTTGATAAAAAAAACTTGAATTGACAATTAGATTTTTAAACATAAATTTCTTAGCCAAAACCTATCACAATTATGCAAATTTTTTAAAAATTATTTATTTATTTGATTCGGTATTAAATTATATTTTCCCGGAAATGTTCTGTTTCTGTTCATATTTTTCATAAGAAAGCAATTTAATTAATTTATTTACACTATTTTTTTATCTATAAACAATATATTATCTTTTCTTTTATAAACAATGCATTACCTTTTCTTTTATAAACAATACATTATCTTTTCTTTTATAAACAATGCATTATCTTTTCTTTTATAAACAACACATTGTCTTAATGGTAATAAATCAATATATTGTTAAAATGTTAGCATATTGATTAGATTTTACAAATTTCAGAACCAGAAATAAGATACGTTCGTTATAAACTCTATTGAGAATAAGAGTATACTTTTCCATATCTGCTCAACATATAAACAATTATTAATTCATTCATTAGAACTATTAACAAGGACTGCTTTATAGTGATCAACGGATTTGTGACAATTAAATATTTTTATATGTAGTTTTTATTGCATAAAAAATATAAATTTTTAAATAAAAATATGATTTTTTTAAAAAAATATATTTATTTATTACATTTTAAATACGAAAATATGAATGATGCTGCACTTTGACAAGAAAGATTACTTATAAGCCCAAGAATAGGAAACAGACTATTCTTGAGCTAGAAAACATTTTGACACCAAAAGTCCTCATAAGAAAGGAAATGTTCTGATTGAACGCAGGGTTTGAGAATTTAGTCGGTTTTTCTTACGTGAAACACTACAAGTGCTCACCGACGGTTTAATTTTCTAATTTCAGTGTTTTCTAAACGGTTTATTTTCTAATTTCAGTGTAGAAACATTTTAAGACAACTAGCAGTTAGATGATTTTCACAGTAACATAATGATGCAGCATTAAGTCATTTCTCCCCATGAGAGGGGGGGAGTGAAAGAGAATGTTAATCAAGGACTGCACTGCAGCAAACATGGAGGCCAAGAATTTATTTAAAAAACCGATTTCTTATACAAATGAATTGAAATGTGACCAAATCAATTTAGTGCCACTTGCAGCAAAGACGAATCAAGTGTTGTTACTAATGGCACTTGCCATGGACAAGCTCGCTGACGTAGGGCGCGGCTCTTGTTTCAAGTTGCGTCAACTAGAGCCAAGAGTACGTCTTAGTTACACGCTCATCGCATTCGCTTGTGCATCCCCTTTTTACAGGAGAATGGGGGTCACATTCATCCACTTCACAGATAACATACAGATGAGTAACCCTGTCTTAGCCGGGACTCGAACACGGGACACTCAGATCACGAGGAAGACGCGCTACCCCTGTGCCAGGACGGCTGCAAGAATTAACATAATTTATCTGAGCTTAACTCAGGAAACAAATAATTATATTTTAAATTTATAAATTAATTCCTATGCTTATGTTATAATCTGATGCAAAAAGTGGATGATATCCGGCAACATCTAAATATTTGATGCTATAATAGATGAATCGAAAAACAGCGCATTTTAGTAACACAATGTGCCCTTTAATCTAAATATAGTGAAAATTGAACTGCTGAGAGATTAAATCATGACAAGAAATCCCTGAGTAGGAAAATAGAATTTTGTTTTTTGCAATTTTAACCCTTTGCACACGATGGTGCCTCTTTGGCACTATTCAAGACGGTGCATTATTTTGGCATTTTATTTATTTATTTTGCAATTTTAATTATTGAAAATCCTACAGAATGGTAAAAAGACGGAGAAATTCAATTTTAAAAACAAACATAAATTTGGAGCAATAAACAAGCCCTTGTAAATTGAATAATTATGCATCGAATTACTTTTCCGAGTGCAAAGGGTTAGTGATGAATGTCGTCCACTTTGTACAAGATCACAAAAATAGAAATCCTCAGAAATGCTAGATTTTGTAGAAGAGAATGCTTCATCACAAACTCACGATGAACAAAACAAAAATGCAAAGAATATATTTACTAATACATTTAGTTAATTTACGCTCCAAAATTACCGTGTTTTAAATGAAGTTATTCAGCAAAATTGGGAATCATCAAGCGACAGTTATTTGCAAGAATTTTTTTTTATTAATTCATTGGCCTTTTGTATTTTATTCCTCTTCGCCCTCAGTCGACATCTCGTAGAATCCATGCCATAGATGGCTGAAAGAAAAAGTTCGTGAAGAAGATAGTGAAGATAAGTCATAAAATGCAGTGCACTTAGTACAGCATCAGTCATAATAAGGTACAAGATCCAACAGTCTAGTCTGATATATTATACTTGTCTCATTGCAACTGTCTCTCTTAAATTTACTAATCCAGCTTTTCATGGCGATAATCAAGAACGGAAAATCACATACTTAGGTAATGAGGATGCAAACTAGTGGCATAATTTATGTATTAACTCTGCGTGCATACTCTGTTTTCGGGCTAAAATAGTTTAATTCTCTTGGTTTTTTGTTCGATGAATTTCTCCTTAAATGTGAAACCTGAAAGTGGATTTGAGAAAGATCCTTCCCTGAAAGCTTTCTCCTCCCTCTCCCACGAATTCTTTCTGTAAGGAATGGGAATCCTCCCGATCCATGATCATATCTTCTCTGCTGAATTAGTCTCAAATTTTTCGTAATGACAATTTCCTCTCTTACCTTTCTTTTGTTTCCCCCTTCATTACTTTTCGACCTATTTTTTTAATTATCAACATCGTTTTTGCTACGTAAAATCTCGCTTATCTCCTTTGAAATGAATATTCAGAGTGCATTGAGAGATATCAATTTTTTAGCAAATGAACAATATTTCACATTTCATTGATTTGAAAAATATTCAGTAATCAATAAATTTTTATTATTTTAGTAATTACTTGTATTTTATAACATAATTCAGCATTACATATATATTATTAAAAATATGGCATAAAACAATTTGAAACTGTAACAAGTTAAATTAATTTTCCACATCATTTCATGACAACTTCTACCTTCTCTTCTGCCTGAAGCAGTAATCTTTTTGTTTAAGAGTTAGAAATTGAATTTTTGTCTTTCAAGTGTTCAATAATTCTTTTCCGTATTGTATTGGAACTAAACACAAATATTTTCTGACTCATGGTAAGTTTGAAATCATCAAATCTCTTCAGAAATTGGTAACAATTGAATAGTTTGAAACTGGACCCTCTTAATCCTACTCCCAAAGTGTCATGGGGCAAACATTCTTAAGAATGTGTGATCCAGAAGTATGTTGAGTCAAGGGCGGGCTCAAGAGCCGCCTTTTTCTGCTCAATTCATTCCTAGGTTCAATAGTATTTCCTACCCTTGATTCAATAGAGTGCTTTCAGAGTCATTTCAACTCTTTTTCCTTTAATGGTTTTCTCACATCTGTACAAATGTCAAAACTTTAAGATTTAATTCATTTCTCGTCAGAGTAGAAGGAAATTATGTAAATGAATAAATCAATACAACATGTTTTTAAATAGTATTAAATAATTTCTCTCCACACAGATTTATAAACCAATAATGATTATTTGTGATTTCGAATTCATGAATTCACCGTCACGTTTTTGGAATAGAGTAAGTATATTTGGGATAGTAATTTTATGCTTTTTAATATTGCGTGTGTGAGTATAATTTCGATAGCGATTTTAAACTAACTTCCCGATGAGCCACACAAGTCATACAACTACTTATCACGACATCATATAACGACAAAATGTGATTAGTTTAAAATCGATTAAAAATTTTATACTGAAAGTACAAATAGAGAAGAAAATGAGTTAATGTTGCATTATCATCCAGTTCTGAGATCTGTTTAGAGTTTCAGTTCTTTAGCGCATCGAGAAATTAGCTTAAAAGGCATTGCAAAATAAGAGGAACAAGGAGAGAGAGAAGTGAGTTAATAAGCAATGCATCTTAATTCATAAATTGATATTTTTTTGCTGAAAAAAGAAGTTTTAAAAGAAGTTTACAAGTATACGAAACATAACCTTATCAGTGAAAAAAATGGGGAAAACATCGCACTATCTGTAAAAGAAAAAAAAAAACAGTTGTAAAATTCTAGGAGAAACTCGAAAAACATTCATTCCCCAAGAACAGGAAACTATCAAAAGAAGAAAAAAACCGTTGTCATTAAAACATAGAACATGCGTTTCATTAGACTACCTAAAAACATATTGAACTATTGGAATAGCTGGAATGCCGGAGGAAGAAAATCCATCATAGAGATCTCGAAATCATGTCCTGCACTCTATAGACATGCAGAGGTAGGCAGTTGATATGCAACACAAACCAGATGTTTTGATTATGCTTTTGAGATTCAACATTTGAATCACGGCTTTCTGAAAAAAGGATATACTTTTTTCATATCCTTTATTTACAATGCGAAATTAACTTACTCTTCTTTATCTTTTGAAATTTTGAGAATGGTAGAGAAATAAATGTGCAACTATCAATTGTGGTTAAAATTGTTGCTTTACTGTGTTATTTGAGAATTAGTAAAAGATAGGAATTCAAAATTTTCAAATCAATTCAAGATCAAATTTTTCGCGACAATAATAAAAAAAAATTAAAAAAATCTTTAAAAAACAAATTTTTGCTGAATTTCATTTAAAACACTATGAAGGAGGAAAACTAGATTTACTAGCCTAATAGTCCACGAAGCCAATATTACAATGAGCCCCCATAAGGTGGATGTATGAATGGTCTATTCATGCTCATATGACACGCGCCATGTACACCTTGCTGAAGGGAAAGGAGCGACAACAATTTATCTAAGCGTAAAATAATCTATTGTTAAACGTTATTTGGGACGTGTAGATATTTTTCTTTCGACAATGACTTCGTAGAAACGATATCCATAATGATCGAATCATTATATAAAAAAAGTGGACTGTAAATTTTAAACTAACGGAATTGGAAAGGAGCTGCAAAGCAAACGTTTCTATTAATGTACAAAAAAAAGATTCTTCTAGTTATTTCCTGCTTTCCATTATTAAATTTATAATTAATTATTTTAAATATAAGGGAATTACAAAATCCATTTATTTTCAGCTTATTTAGCAGGCGGAATCAAAATTCAATTCAAATTTGATCATTAATTCCTGGGAAAATTAAATAAACGCATCGTTTTCGATAATACCCAGTTTAAAAGATTTCAAATGCCTTGTGTCCGAGAAGTGAATGAAAAATCGATTGCGAAATTTCATTTGAAACAACCGAAGTTAAATGAAAACGCTAAAAAAAACCCGGATGGCTTTCCCAGATGCATTGTAAGAAGACTAATAACAGAAATGATTTGAACTTCTTCCATTCATGCAACATATATATAGCTCCAATATCATTGAAAATATTTCCATTACTGAGAGAATGTAAAGCGGAATCACAAAACGAAGAAAATTACTGTAGAGGAAACAATATCTAATCATGTTAATTAGGCATATGATATCATTTGCAATTAATCTTAGAGCATTATAATTTTTTTCATAAACTGTATTATGTTGTGAAAAAATATCAATAGTAAAAATGATGAAATTCCTTTAACTAATTCAAGGCTTTTTCCTTTGTATACATCAGTAACTGAACTCGAAACTTTGAACCGTTAAGGGCTTTATATAGTTAAACTGAATTTGTCATGAAATCCTTCAAGAACGTTTTATTGCTCATGAATTGTTCAAGAGTCTTTCATATTTTTTCTTCTTTGCAACATTTTGTTGCTGTACAAGTTTCTTACTAAAATATTAGTTTCTATAATATTCATCTATTCTTCTTAAAATATCCCATTTCATCCATCTTCTCTTGTTATAATTGTAATTGCGGTAAAATAATGTGAGAAAATTTGAAAATTTGAATTTATCATTTTGGGTAATTCAGAACGTCATTTCACGCAAAAATAGGGATAATTTACATTTTTGAAATATTTCTTTCTTCTCTTTCAGCCACAATTTTCGGGGCAAAATTCTGATTTCAAAAATTAGCCTATGTGAGTTCATAGATTAGTTTCAGTTGTTAGCCCGCATTTCTGAATGAAGTTTCTATTGTTGAACTACAAACCAAACTACTACAAAAGAAATTTTTTTTTCTGAAAGACATTAACAGTATGGAAATTCTCAATTGTATCCTCACAACTTTTTCAATGTAGGACATCATTTTTTGCATTATAACAATATTCATCGAAAAATAATTTCTCATTGCAAAATATTAGTCTGCGGTTTTTGCTACCAACCTAGTCAGTCATTTCCGGCATCATTTTAATACTTGTGTGACTAACAAATGTTGAATTTTGCTTTTGCTTTGTAATAAAGAAAGATCTGAAATCCTAAATGAAGACAAGACTGAAGTTCAAGTCTTTATTTGTGGTAACTTGCATAGTACTGTGGCTTATATTGTCCTCTAAATCTTTATTGTACGACGTAGTTGATTTTTGAGTGTTTTTTCCTCGATTTTTTTTTTTTTTTGAACGCTCAATTTTACGAATTCAGCTCGGTTGACCGTCTATATTCACAGCAATTAATTTACGATAGTCCTTTTATTGTTCTATAAATATATATATAATAAAGACTAATTTATTTTAATTGCTGAAACATTTTACTTGATGAAAATACGCGATTGGAAAGCTCTATGGCTATTATTTTTTTAATTACCATCTTGAAAATTATACAGAACTTTCGATCCCTAAAAAACATTGTATACACTTATAGAAAGTTTTCGACTGTAGAAAAAGAGAAGAAAGTTAATTTTACCAAAAAATTAAAAATAATTCTGATTTTTGCAATGCCATAGTATTTCGCAGTCACTGTGAATTATTTCCGCAATTCTTACTTCCATGGCATAACTGCAATTCCGATATATAAATATATACGTATACATTATGTATTTGAAAATATTATATCTTCAAAAAATGGTAGCGTTAGTGATAGAGTAGACCTTTGCGTAGAAAAGCATTCGTTGGCAAAGAGCTGCGCTGTTTTTTGAACGAAAGCCAGATGTTGCAGTGAATTGTTTCACACTATTATTCCCCTCGCCTACCTTTTCTTTCTTTCTTTCTTTCTTTTTGGCTGCTTCTCACCTTTACTGACCATTTAAAAAAGGCCAGAAAGAAGAATTCGGACAAAGAACTCAATGCCTTCCCTCGATATCTGAAAATGATCAGAGGTGGTCTCTTCTTCTGACAGATTATTGGCTACCCCCGAAGACACTCAGCATTGCTCGGACAGAGAAGTTTGATCTATTTTTACATTTTTGATTCTGACTTCATTTATTGTTGCTGAGCATTAAATGTGAAGAGGAAAGCGATGGAACGATGGTTTTTTTTTTCCAGAACTCTTCGAGGGATCATTTCTTCTCCTCTCCCTCATGGCAACTTATGGCTCCCAACTCGATGAAAGATCTTTTTTCGGGTTTCAATTTCTTTTCATCCTTATTAAACTGATTGCCAAGAAACTTTCCCTAAAGTTAACCTTCAACTTTTTTTTATATTTGGAAAATATTTGAAAGATGTATAGCCAATCAAAGGTGAGAATGGTCATTACTAATGAAAAAAAGTTATTGACAGCTGTATGTACTCCATATAAAAATGCATCGAATATTAGTACCCAATACGCAGCTAAATAAACGTACATTTTAAAAGTGTAGGGGATGTTTGTTATATAAAGGACAGTTTTATATAAATAACATATAAAATTCTTTTATCGACTGTAACATAACTTTAAATTAAAATGTGAATGTCATGTGCACTAATTAATTTTTTTGACCTTGCAGTCTCTTGAAATATTACAGTTATGCCTAAAGCCGATGAAAGATCATTTTTCCAGATATCTATAAGCTACTAACAGTTTTAAAGAATGATATAAAATTGGGAGAAAATAATGAGATTAAAAAAAGGACTTCAAATTGTTTCTTAGTAGAGTAAACAAAGAAATTTCATTCTTTCAAAAGGTTTTGCATTCAAATGTTGAGGCAATCAGATGAAATATTTCTTCCCATTTACAATTTCAAATAAATGAAAAAATGAACTACTTTATTAACAGGTGAACTTCCACTAAAACCATTTCCCATTATCTGTGAGAAAAATCTGGAGAAATTTGAATTGCTATGGTCTAGAAACCCTTTAATTTTTATTTTTTTATATTTCATGAATTAAAAGGATTTTTATTTTAAACACTAGATAAAATTTATTTTTACAGCTGTTTTGGAGACAAATTTCTTTCAACCAGAACTAATTAAATTACAAGATTGAAACTCAAAAATTAGAACTAATAATTGTGAAAATGTCGTTTGGTTCGTTAAGATGCTTCCAGGCTAACATCAAACATTTTGATGATACCCTTAACGGTAAATCTTTGCTACCATTGCATGTGTAGATCAATTGTGGGATTTTTCAATTATTCATAAGTTAAGTTGAAAAATTTCAATGACTGGTTTCAGAATCAAGCAATCAAAAATATCATATAATATGTGAAAGATAACTATTGAAAGAATGTCAAATAGGTCAAAGCTCATGAGAATTTCTTTTAGTAGTATTTCACGAGTTTATAAAATATGCACCTTTATATCAAATGATTTGAAACAGATAGATGCAAACGCTAATCATGATTGAATGGCTAATTTCTAATAGATATCAATACACTTTAAAAAATTTAATGGCTCAAAGAATTATATATTTTGCTGTATATGACGATAAATACAGAGCTGAAGATCTTGTCTTTTATATTTTCTTTTATTATTATTTTTGTAAAAAATTTCTGTATAGTGCAAATCTTAAACAGTCCCCCAATTCTATCAGTCATATTTGGTAAAAGAATTTCTCTCTTATGGGATAAAAGCATATGCAGTTTTGAATGTCTTATTTCAAGCGATTTCAACAGTTCCTCCAATCAATGAACTCCCTTTCCTGGAAAAGGTCATTAATTGATCTAAAATAAGGAAATTTCAAAACCCTTTTAAATATGAAGAATTGGACTTTTTTTAAAAAAATATCATTGAATCATTGAATCGTTTAAAATTTAAGATTTCCTAACTTTCATAGAGACACATAATCAATATAAAACTATATTGACTCCATTCAAAAACAAATGACTCAAACAATATAAAATGTAATCCGTTCCGCCACTTAAAGCATCGAAGATCGAATAGATCTTTTTTCGTGCACCTTTCAAGGTGGCGAAATCCAACCACCATACAGAACGCCTCTCATCCTCATTTCGAGGAGATAAAATTCATTCCTAAAGCTTATAAAATACTGCAAATAAGAATTAGATAAGATTACTAAAAATTAGGTAGCCAAAATGTATTTAAATGCGTCGTTCAATCTCTAAACAATTAAATAAGATAAAATTAAAGATGCTCCAGGTTTCCATGCATGATGCATCTTCGATACAATTGGGTCTAGCAATGAAACATTTATTTCCTACATTTTTAAGCCGATATATTGAAGTTTAGTAAAACACAGAAGCGTGTTTCACAAATAAAGACAAATTTCTATTAAAAGAATTTTAAAAAGGTAAAGAACCTTTCTCCCTACGAAGCGTCAATTCAAATGAACTCTTATGTTCTGTCATGTTATACGTTCTATTTATTTAGGTACTAGCCGCCTTTGGCGACCAGTCGGTTCGCCAATATTAATGCCGACTAAAGGGTTCAATCAATTTTTATATATAACTTGGTCTCATTATAAGTTTTTCAGCAAAATATTTTTAAGCGTGAAATTTCGATAGTCATATAATTCACTTATACTAATATGTAGGTCTTAAACAGTCCTGATCTTTGAGCTCCACATCTCTCTCTGATTTTCTATCAGTGCACGTAAAATTCATTTTTAAATTAAAGTGAAAATTATGAAACTTCAATTAATATAAAAACCTCTTTACTCAATCCAAGCATGTCTTTAAATAAAACTAAGAACTCAGAGTAGAGTAATCTAACATTGAAGTTTTGTGTTCACTACAGAAATTGAAACATTGTAATTTTTTTTATCTAATTTATAATATCTCAAGTGTAGTGGAACAATATATTCCGTAAATGCGGGACTGCTATATTCCAGCCTTGACGCCTCATGGTGGTTTAAAAGAGAACTCCCTCCAGAGCGAGTCGGACATTCCTCGAGTAAAAAGCTAAATTTATCTTTTCCCATTAATATGCTTTGTAACTGTAAATGTTTAATTGCTTGTCTTGGTTTATTTGCAATGTAAAGCTTCTATGTTGATTAAATGTTTTAATTTCAAATTACCCCGAGATATTTTCTGTGCTCAGACAGTAACCATTACAAAATTAGCAGCCCAACTTGCGGCCTTACTTTCGAAAAAAAGAAAAAAAACGTGCTCGAATAATTGGAATATCCGACTCCCTCTCGCATTCCCCCCCCCCCAGCTATTACGTTCTGTCTTGCTGAATAGTCTATCCCAGACGTGCATCTTCTCACCCCGAGAACGGAATAATTTAAAGCTGTTGGAAACAAGTATTATCTCTTCCTGAGATGGATTTATTCGTAGCTATTTCTTACTTGGAGATTGCTTCAGAAAAGTATTTTGTTGAATAAATACTTATATTTGGAACAAAATTAAAATTATTGATAAAGTATGAATAATTCTTATCAGTAAAATTAAAAATCAAGTTGAATTGCTGATATGTGTACCTACTTGAAAAGTAATTGTACTAAGTAGTTAAATTTTAATTTCGCTTTGCCAGGCGTTACCATTTTTCATCCCCTTGGCACCAAGAATATGCAAGCTTTCATTTAACGGCGGCTGGAATGATTTGTTTGATTACTCATTCTGGGAAATGTTTACTCTTATTTTATTTTTCATGAATTATTATTCATGAATATTTTATTTTTCTTTCTCCATTGTGAATGAAAGTTTTAGGAAAGAAAGAAATAAAAGAAATAAGGTTTTTCATTTGAGTTTTGTTTTACCTTCTGGGTATTATATTTATAGTATTTAAAGAATAAATAAAAGTGATACTTTTAGATAGAAGTGAATTAGCGTTTTAATTTAAAAAAAAAAACAAATATTGCTATATTCATGATATTACTTTTGTGGTTAAAATATATTCCATGTCTTAATTGAATTAAAAAGTGTGAACCTGTGTATATATTTTGAAGTAATGAATAGCATTATTTTACTAAGCATTTGATCAATCTTAAATAGAAATGTCACGATTTTATTTTCAATACATGCTAAATATACGAAACAATTTGTGAAATCAATTGCATATTAGAGTGCTGTTTAGTTTTTATGTGGAATATTTGAATGTGTTTAAATTTTCCAGTGTATTGCAAAGTTGTTTTTTTATACTTTGATTTTGTTTAATAGTTGTATCGATTACTCAAATTTCAAATAACTATAAAAGATCTTAAATTCTAATTTATGGGTTTTTCAATAAAAAATATACTGTAAAAATTTTTTAAGTTGTGCATAAGGGTTTCATATTTAGATAATTTTGTGTTACCCTTTCTGCATAAACTTTAAAATATCGAACTTTGGGGACTTCAGGGTTTTTTTTTTAACAAAATGGATTTCCTTGCCAAAGCAAAGAAAGAAGATTTGAGGATTTTGGCTGAAGAAATGGGTTTGGTCTTGGTCCAGGGTCTCAAAATTCTGCAAATTTCGGAGCAAATATTGAAATCGCCTGGATAGAAAGAAGACACAGTGAAAGAGTTGTTATCTAACATTGTAGATGACAGAAAGACTAAAGAAAAGGAAGAAAAGCGTGCCAAAGATCAAGCAAGACTCGACAAAGAAAGAGAATATGAGCTGGAGAAATAAAAATGAATCTCGAAGCGCAGAAGAATCGTATTGATAGTGGAATTTCTCAGACGACAGATAAAGACGACACCCCAAAATATGAATTAAAGAAACTTATTCCTAGTTTCTATCCCAACGTAGGTGATATTGCATCCCAGGCAGCAAGAATCGTTGGAAACACATTGGCCATTGGTCGCACCCATTTGCTACAGCTCGCGAGTATTTCGCTAACGTTGGCATTGCATTGGCGTGATGTCGTATTCTGGGCAGAAATTTTGCGATCGTATCTGAAGCTTGCATTTAGCTTGGCGTGACCTCGTACGTCGACTAAGTGAAAATGGTCGTTTCAATGTTATCACCCCATACTCGCGCCGATATTAGGGAAATCGCCTTTCCTATATTACGCTATGCAAATATATTTTAGGAATTTCCCATGAATCACCTGGTGTTTGTTGTATTTTGGAATTCAGCCAGCAACGCGTGCTAACATTTCAAGAAACTTGGTAAGTGTAAATATATTTATTACTGTATATTTTTTAAATAGTATAGTTTTTACTCTAAATAAAGAATAAAAAGGATTTTTTTGTGTTAAGGTTGTTCCAACTTATTGATTACCTGATTCAGAGTTGCAAGTGATATTATTAGCGTGAGGTGAAAACTATCATTAGGCCTAATAAATATTTGAGTTAACGATCCATTGTTAATCCCTCTATTTCATTTAAGAGCTAAAACTTTGTTAATTGAGTTATCGTCATTTCTTTTCTTGCGTGTATTTTTTTCAAGTGATTTTATTTTTTGTTAGATTTTTATTTTGGGTGTTCTTAAATTATTGCAGTTATTTTAGTCTTCTTTTACAATTTCTTTTAGTTAATATTATCAAATGAAAAAGATTTTTAAAAAGTATTAAATAACGTTCTTATGTTTTGGTATGGCAATAAATTTGTGTAATTATTATTTTTATTTTGACGTGAGGCTAAAAAAATCTTAGCCTAGTAGATGATAACGCGCCAAAGCCAGCAGCGTTTTAGCTTTCGCATTGGAAAGAGGAGTCCAAAAGACTGCAAAAGCTTGTGACTGGCGACTTTTGGGAAAATTGCGCCAAGTAGGCGGTTAAATTACAATCATATTATAAGGTTAGGAAAAAAAATTTAAAACTTGGGATTAAGTAGGCATTTTTGAATACTCTAGTATAAATATTTTTTTTATTATGTCATATTTTATTAAATAATAACATACATTTTACTCCCATTAGTTTGGGTTGTTTTACTTTTTCTTTGTAATTGTAAACACTATTAAAAGTTTGTCTACACAAACCCTTATCCCAGCAAAGCTATTATCATGTCTATGAAGTCCTGTAAAACTTTTTCACGTTAATTACACATTTTCATTTATCAACTAATATTTATTGTATTTTTATAAAAAGTTAAAACCCAATCATTATTCTAATTAAGAAAGGTGTTTTGTACGTTCATCAGATCTGGCCATAAAGGGAAAGTCAACCTGAAGTAAAGCATATACATAATATTTTCAGAATGACTGGACATTGAATATGATGCCTAAAACTGACTGGCAATGTATGGAAATTCATATTTCATACAATTTCTAAAAATGACAAAATATGAAATGTATTTCCTATTCAAATAATGGAAATTTTGTGCACTTTTTGTTTCAAAACTGAAAATGCAATTGATTGTAAAATAAATTCCATAATCAATTAAATAATACGAGCAACAGGAAAATTTCTCCTTGTTTTTTTGTAAACTACTGTGAGATTCTATTCCTGAAGTCGACAAGAGGCAAAATGATTTGTACAATATATTGATAATTATAATGTGTGAGCTGGAATATGGTTTCTACTGATTGTAACTGCCGAGGGAAATTTGAAACAATTCTATGAAAGATTTCAATTCAATTTATGCCTTAAGAACATGCTTAGAATTGAAAATATTACTGGCCATGAAATTCCTGTCAGGTCAGTTCCATTTTGTCAGCCCAGTGGAAGCAGCCAAGGAGTTTTCAAACTTATGTGTTAGACAACATGCCAAAATATGATATGCCTTTGCATAAAAAAATATAATGAGATGCATTTTCAAATGTTATCCAAGCCTACTACATTATAATAAGTAGGTTAATTTTAATTTCCATTTTTTAATACTTATTTCCATTTTTTTATTTTCTTTTATAAGAAAAGAATCCATTTTATTTTGTGCAACTTTCTTCATTCTTCATATATTTTGAATAAATTTTATAATAGCATCCTCTTTTTTTTTAGAATAACAACTCAAGTAATGTTAATTCTAGTTAACTGAATTAATTATTCTTTTCATTTAAATTCTTTGTTTTTGTTCAAAATTTTAAATGTTCAAATGAAAGAAGTATTAAAAAGTATTAAATAACATTCTTATATTTTGGTATTGCAATAACATTTTTATAATTATTTTTATTTTGACATTAGGTAAAAGTGCTTAGCAGAATATATTTAAATATATTTACTGTAAACTTCAAAACAGAAATTTCTTTAAAACTTGAGATAATGCAGATTTTTTTAAAACTCTTATGAATAATTTCTAATTATTTAATAAAATAGTCACAAATTTTGCTCCCATTCGTTTCAGATATTTTTATTTTTCTCTATTATTCTAAACATTATAAAAATATTTGCATAGAGATTCAATATCAGAATGAAAACATTATCACGTTTATGAAGTTCTATAAGACTTGCTTATTAAATACTTTTCTCCAATTATCAAATATTTGTACTTTTTTTAATAAAAGGGAAAACTCAATAATTATTATTATTGTTTTCTAGGTTCATCAAAGCTGACCAAAAAGGAAAAGTAAACCTAAATAAATATTTCTTATATACAGCAGATGATTCAGTTATACATATATATATAATATTTACATAAATCTGTGTGGTATTTATATAAATTTATAGAAATTTCAAATTCTTCAAGTATTAGAAATATTTTAACTAAATTTTAATTCTAAATGATGTGACTATATTATTTATTCATGAAAGTCACCGGATCAGTTTCAGGATGCTACTTGGGTGTACAAGCTCATTACTGAAAATTTAGCCAAAAATTTGAAGCAACTATATAATTTTACTTTGTATTTGTGACATTTTATTTAATAAAGGTATTTTTAAATAAATTTTATTTTTTTCCTATCTCCAAAAAAGGGGGGATTATATATATATATATATATATATATATATATATATATATATATATATTTGTCTGAAGTGCTTTTGTATAATTGAAAGTATTTGTTTGGAATTGGGCATTTGTTTAGAATATTCGTAAAATGTTAGAGCTATCCTAGACCAAATTTGGTTCTTGTGCTACAAAGCCAAGTTAAACTTATCATAAATAAAAAAAATATTACAAATTTCAAAATTTATTTATTTGTAAAATGTTAGACACTAGCTAACACTAACATTTATAATTAAGTTTCTTCAACATGAAGTATGTAAGTTAATAGTAAACTTAAGGAATTTCATGCAATTAAAATGAAGAAACATATAATAGGAATTGCATAATTTAATGTTTTAAACAATTTTTAACCATTGCATTAAAAAAAATAAGGGAATGTTCAAAATATGTTTAAATAGAATATTGTGCTTCATTATTTTTTGGTAATTGTCTTATAGAATGTTATCTATTACACACTACCTAGCACTAACATTTGTAATGAGACATAAAGTTTCTTCGACATAAAGTATGAAAGTTGAGTTTCATATAAATGAAAGAAGTGTTGCATTTTCTGTATGGAATTTTTGTTTAATATTCAGAATTTGTCGTAGATCAAATTTGGTTCATTCGCCACAGAACCAAACCTTACTAAACATAGGTCTAGAAAAGTTATTTAAAGTATCTATTTAAAATGTGCTTGTAAAAATATTGTCTATTGAATAAATGCATAATAGGATAAAATTGATAATAAATTATTGAATAAATGCATAATAGTTAAAATAGGTATTTCAATTTTATTCATTATTTTTTATTAATTCTTTGTTTATTGCTAACATTAAACAATATAAAAGCTTATATCAAACTAAAAGAATATATATAGATCTATATATATTAGATAGAACTGTATAATATTTTAAATAAGAATTATATAGTCTTATGTAGAAAATAGAATTATGTAAGACATATAAGAATATGTTGCTTTGAATTTTCATGAAGTAACTTTTAAAATTAAGAAATGGTATAGGCAATATTAAAAATTTTATAGTATGCAAATGCATCGAAAAGAAGTCGGCGCGATCATCGCCAGGCGTTCCGGCGTGGGACAAGACCAATGTTGGCGCGACCTCGGCTTCCGACCTCGGCCCGACGTCGCACGTTCTGTGTTACGATGAGTGGCCAATGGTTGGCCGACGATCTTTTGCTGCTTGGAATTATACCTGAATATTTACAAAAGGCAGTGAAGGTTTCTGAAACTGCCAGAAACTAAGTGGGTTGCTTACTTGATTGGAGTATTACCCGCAGAAATGGCCAAGCTTATAGCCAGAGAATCCGAAGAAGAATCTAAAGATTATCAGCACGTTAAAACCATGCTTCTGAAATGCTACAAGTTATCTGCTGAGAGATTTCGTCAATTATTTGCTGCGCACAGAAAAACACCAGAAGGGACTTATTGAGATTTTTACTTTGAGCTACGTGACTATTTTGAAGGATGGTTGGATTTGTTAAACGTCAAAGCATTTGAAGATTTGAAATCCCTCATCATAGCGGATCAAATTAAAAAGAAAACGCCGGAAGACTTCAGAAATCATTTTATTGACGAATAGACTGAATGAAAATCACTAGAGGGATTAGCCGATAAGCTCGATGCTTACGACAACCTGAGAACTGCATGAAAGCGAGACATGTCCTATGCCAAGAAGAAAGTTTTCAATCCAAGAGGTGAAACCTCCGAGCCTCCTTCATTTACAAAGAAGAGTCATTTCTATTCTAAAAAGGATAAACTCAATTCTGATGTCCAGGACAGGCCTGCTCAAGTATGTTATGGCTATTGTGAACCTGGTGTTATCAAATCTCGCTGCACTAAATTTAATCCATCTAGTGCAAACACTTCCTCAAGATTTGGAAATGTAATCTATAAATCATGTTCCGATAAGAAAACCCAACTAGCTGTGCTGAATATTACAGTAAATGGAATCATGGGAACTGCTTGTGCTGATAGCAGAGAAAGTCACTGCATTGATGGAGAACTGTTATATGAAATCCTTAAACAAGTAGGCGCAGATTTTCAGAAGATCCAACTCACTATGACACTTGCTGACGGAGGAAAAAATAAAGTAGAAGCTTACCAAACTTGTGTAGATGTAGGATTTGAAGGAAGAATCATTAAGACAAAATTCATTGCATTACCCCTTGTAAAAGAAAATTGTACACTCCTTGGTACGGATTTCCTTCAAGATGCTGGAGTTGTATTTGACCTGAAGAGACAAAAATGGTTTTTCTATGATTTTCCCTGTCGAAAATTTGATTTTGTCGAAGAAGCAAATTTGTATGCAATTAAGAACGCACTTAATGTCGAATCAAATACTTGTCAATTACGTGAAGAAGAGGGTTAACACCTATCAAAACAAGAGAGAAACCAACTCAACACTCTGTTGAAACAACATGAAAGAATCTTTGAACCAGGGGGAGAAGCTACTCCGTATGTCCAACACCACATCAACACTGGTGATCATCCTCCTGTATCTGTCCCTCCGTACCGATTGTCACCTGCTAAGAAGGAAGAGTTGAAGAAACAAATTGATGACCTGATGGAAAGAAATGTTATTGAAGGATGTGAATCACCATATGCCACACCTGTGGTTCTAGTCCCAAAGCCAAGTGGTTACAGACTTTGTGTGGAATATCGTAAATTAAATGAGATAACTTTACCTGATACGTATACCTTACCTAGAATGGATGACTTGTGGAACGATGCGAAAACGAGCAAATACATGTCTACAATTGATTTAACATCTGAGTATTATCAAGTGGAAGTCAACCCAACTGACAGAGATAAAACAACATTCGTCTGTTCACATGGCACTTTTTGATTTAAAAGAATACCGTTTGGGTTGAGGAATGCTCCTGCAACGTTCCAACGCTTGATGGATCGTTTCCGGAATGGACTTCCTTCAGTTAAAATATTGGCGTACTTGGATGACCTGATCATATTGTCACCTACATTCGAGCAAAACATCCAAGATCTGGAAAAGGTTTTTGACCGACTTGACAAATTTCGACTTAGTGCAAATAAAAAGAAGTGCAAATTTGCCTGCTCGAAAGTGAAGTATTTAGGATTATGGCTAACTTCTAGAGGAATTGAAACAGACCCTGATAAGATAATTGCGATAACATATATGCCTTTTCCTAAGAATGTTAAACAAGTACAGTCCATTATTCAAACCTGTTCGTGGTATCGGAAATTTATTCTTGCCTTCTCTGAAATTGTAGGACCACTTACAAATTTAACGGAAAAAGTGTTTCTTGGAAATGGGATGCTGAAGAGCAAAATTCATTTGAGAAACTGAAGCAAAGTTTGACCTTTCAACCTATTCTGAAGCAAGCAGATAAAACCAAACCATTTCTTATACGGACCGACGCAAGTAACTACGCATTGGGGGCTGCCCTTCTTCAAAAGCATGAGGAACAAAAGCATTTCGTTGAATATACAAGTAGATTGATTGCTCAGTTCTTCAGAACAGAATTACTCAACCACTGAGAGAGAGGTTCTTGCTGTCGTCTGGGCTCTCCAGAAATTCCGTGGATATGTCGTAGGTGCCGAAGTGGTCATTTCGTCAGATCATCAGCCTCTCAAGGGGCTCATGAGTCTAAAATCACCTTCGGGAAAACTGGCAAGATGGGCCTTGCAGTTGCAAGAATTTTTTCTCAAGATAAAGTACATCCCTGGAAAATGTAACTATATCGCTGACATGTTGTCTAGGCCTATCTGCCAAAATAATGAAAAGTTCTGCGAAGTTTCCTCTATTTCTGTAGACTTAACTAAGAAGACACCTAAAGAAATCCGAGAAGAGCAATTGATAGATGAAGATCTCAAGAAAATAATCAAGTGAATCAAGTCAAGAAATAATCAATTTATTTGAAGATAATGAAAAAGAAGTTGATTACTGCAACTGGACGCAAAGAGGTTATACTATGAATAAAGGCGTTCTTTATCGATATTCTCCTGCCTCTGAAGCTGAAGAGGCCCAGTTAGTAGTACCTTCTCATGAAAGGGTGGAGATTTCAAAATTACATCACGATGCTCCAGACGTTGCTCACTATGGAGTTGATGGAACGCTTGACAGAATAAGTAAACGATATTACTGGATTGGCAGGCGTTCTTTCATAGCTAAATATATCAAGAAATGACCTGAATGTGCTAGATTCAAGGCCAGCAATCAAAAGTCTTGTGGACTGTTGCAAACACCAGTTTACAGTCAACGATTTGAAACTGTGGCAATAGATCTCTTTGGACCATTACCTGCAACTAAAGATGGTAAATGCAGGAATTTTATAGTTGAAGACTGCTCAACGAAGTGGGTAGAATAATTTTTTCTCACTAAAGCTACAGCGAAAGAATGTGCTATTGGCTTGTGGAAGAGATTTTCCTGCGATACGATATTCCTTGGAGAATAATAAGTGAAAACGGAACTCAGTTCGTCTCCGTCGTTATGCAACAACTGTGTTACCTCTTGAGTATTGACCAAAGGCTCACACCAGTATATCACCCACAGGCAAATCCTGTAGAACGAAAAAATAGAGATCTGAAGCCGCGTCTTGCGATTCTTGTGGGTGAAGATCATACTACTTGGAATGAAAAACTTCCAATGATTCGATTTGCAATGAACAGTGCTAAGTGTGATACTACTGGCGAAACCGCAGCATTTCTTCAATTTGGTCGAGAGATGAGGACAATTGAGGATGTGACAAATGATTTCCGTGCAATTGTTGACAATGATAATTTCGTGCCAGAAATTACCCCATACCTCAAAAGACTGGCTAGCATCTCCAATGATATTCGAGATAGAGTCGATACCAAACAAGATCAAAGAAAGTCCTATGCGGACCAAAAACGACGTAAATCACCGCAGTATAAACCAGGTGATAAAGTGAGGGTTACGCTACACCCGAAAAGTAATTCTGCCAAAGAAAAAACAGCGAAATTCTTTCATAAAAGAGACGGACCATCTATCATTCACACCCAAAGGTCTCCACCATCCTATGAAGTGGCTCATGTTGACAAACCCCAAGAACCAGTGGGACAGTATCATGTGTCTGCATTAAAAAAGTGTTCAACCGAAAATACAGTTCCTGTTACACCACTACGTAAGCGAGGCAGACCTCGGGCCCTTGATCCTAAACCCAAACCACAAACAACTCTCAGACGAAGCCAACGACCAAAAACTGCTGGTCCCTCAACGAGACGTTTTAACGGAACCAGAGGGGGAGTGTAGTGGAACAATATATTCCGTAAATGTGGGACTGCTATATTCCAGCCTTGCCGCCTCCTGGTGGCTTAAAAGAGAACTTCCTCTAGAGCGAGTCGGACTTTCCTCGAGTAAAAAGCTAAATTTATCTTTTCCCATTAATATGCTTTGTAACTGTAAATGTTTAATTGCTTGTCTTGGTTTATTTGCAATGTAAAGCTTCTATGTTGATTAAATGTTTTAATTTCAAATTACCCAGAGATATTTTCTGTGCTTAGACAGTAACCATTACAAAATTTGATTCTTCTAAATAAATAAATAAAGACTTCAGTCTTCTGCGATAAAATCTGGCTGATTCATTCAGTTCTGATATTGCAAGTTTAGAACAATCTTTATTTTCATAATCTAGGCCAATTATTCTAGAGAAACCCTTATTGGTTTCTTTGAAATCTTGATAAAGTGATCTAAAATCGCCAGTTTTTATCTAATAGTTAAATTTAAATTTTTATAGATAGATGAGCTTTGACGATTGATTTAGTGGATTTGAGTGCCACTTTTTTTATTTTAAAGACTTATTGTCTTTAGAATATTTTGTTAAATATGATTCACATATCAGGTGATATAAATAAAAATTTAAAAGTCGTAATTCATCACCATTTTTTCTCTCAATCTACTAATTATATATTTCACTTAGACCATTTGTTAAGAGATGTATGTCTATCACAAAAAGTTAACAAATTAGATGTTGGGCTCCGATTACAGAAGATGCCTTGTAGATTTTAAGCCATAATTGCCTTAAATAAAACTGTTTAATTGAATTAGTAATATATGTATTATAAAATATCATAGAAAACGTTTCGTTGCATTTATTTTCCAAAAATATCATGTTTCATATTTGTTTCAAATTATGCAGATACGTGTTGAAAATGACATTTTTATATGTTTAATTTGAAATAATAAATTTTTTTTGCTCATGTGAGAATATGATATGGTCTCCAAAATATGCGGGTAAAAAATATTTTTATCTGCTCCTACAAATTTTTCATTATTAATTATTACGTAAGCTTGTTTGAAAGAAGGTGCTTTTTAAAAAACTGGCCTGCTTTTACCAGTATAGCTTCAATATTACGTATGCTTCTTTGAAAGCAGATGCGTTTTTATTTCGCATGATTCATTAAAATGCAGAAATAAATTACAATCACGAAGGCGAATTCTTTGATTTGCACAATATATCTTCTTCACATAAGTAAAAGTAACAATTCAAAACATGTCTTATTGTTTTAAAAATTAAAAAAAAACATGAATGCAAAAATATTTTACTTCTACTTATTATTAATTGCTTTTTTCGTCGTTCCTTTGAAATGACGTCGTCTTCAAGTTCATTTAAGATTTTTTACTTTTAAATAATTAATCTCGCTTTCAGAAGATTATCGTTTGGTGCTTTACTAAAAATTCTTTTTCGGTTTTAACTTTTGCACTTGTTCCGTACTTGTAAAGTCACGCCTTTGGCCCTGGAGCATCTACCCTTGGCGAACTCTGAAGCCACTTCAACCTGGCAACCCTATAATATCTCAGAACAGTTTCTGAAACTGTCTCGCTAACATGCTATGAAATAAAAGCATTTATACAGTCCATTCGCAATTATGATTCTATAACGGTCCTAAGCGAACCGGAGGTCTACCAGATCTTATGGATTAATTCTTATCATTGAATTTGATAAATTCTTTACGCTAAATATGGCAGATATCACATCGCTAAATCGCAAGCTTGGCAGCATCAAAAGCCAGCTTATGAAATTGAACAATGCTCTGACTGAAGGACCAAATCAAATGGACTTTCCCGAACTTCAAGCGCAACTGGATATGATGCTAAATATCAAATACAAATTCGAAGAATTGAAAGATGATTACTTCAAAATCGTCAAAGAAGAAGATTTCCAGGAAATCGAAACCTCTCTATTCGAAGTGGATGATTTCTTACAAAAATTAGAGGTAAGCCTTAAAACCTCTATTTATAAATTAAAAACCATAAAAACTGACTCCGTGGATAATCAAAATCTTGATTATTCTAGTATTAATGATCAGCCTGAAAAGGAATTCCGTTTTTCAGCGGAAAATTCGAAGATTGGAATTTATTCAAAACTCAATTTGATAGCCTAATTACGGAAAATCCTGAACTTTCTGAAAATGAAAGATTGCATTATTTACGCGGTTCTCTTAAAGGAGAAGCTAAATGCATAGGAACTCCTGATGATAACTTTACTATTCTGTTTAAAGCTTTAGAGCAACGCTATGAAAACAAAAGAATTATTGTTAACTGTCACATAAATAACATTCTAAATATTCGTCCATTAAAGCATGAATCTGGCAAAGATCTGCGAAATATATTGGATATCATTTTAAGGAATCTTAGATCATTAAACATCTTAGATTTCGCGAGAGATAAATTATCCAACGCTTTGTTGTTAAATATTATTCTTGAAAAATTAGATAGCGACCCCCAAAAACAATTTGAATTAACATTAAAAGACAACGAAGTGCCTGAATTTGATTATTTTCTAGAAATTTTAGAAAGGAGATGCCAAATTTTAAATCATATTCAAGCTAGCATTCCTACTAAATATAAACCTGAAAGATCGAAATCCTTTTTTGTCAAAGCAGATAAAGCTCCTAAATTGCGTATCGCTTGTAAAGCACAAACGCATGCACTGTATCATTGCAATGCATTTAAAGAAATGAAATTATCCGATAGGTTAGATTTAGTTCAAAAAAATCGGCTTTGTAAAAACTGTTTAAGTGAATTTCACCCTTTCTCTAAGTGTAACTCTAAAAGTTCTTGTTTCCTTTGTAAAAAGAAACTAGATCATCATACATTGCTTCATAAATATTCTACGCCGCCAATCGCGCCAAACACTTATAGTAATCGAGAGAGTGAAACCTGGCTCTCGTCATCCACTCACTTTCAGGGAAGGAATCCTCAAACTAATAATTCACAGTCAATTGAAACGCAGATATCAGAAAACCCTCGTCTTTCCCTTTTCTGTAACGGTAATAAGAGCCTTTTGATAAACACCGCCATAATATATGTCAGAGATGCATGGGGGGAATTTAAACACTTAAGAGACGTTCTGGACTCTGCCGATGAATCTATTTTCCTTTCGTCTTCCGCGGCAGATTTATTGGGATTGAAAAAAGAAAGAATAAATATTCCGATATGCGGTTTAAATGATACATCATTAAATATCAAGAAAAAAGTTACCGCCTTTTTATCAAATGAAAATAATGATTCACATTGGGAAATAGATTTGTTAATTATCCCTAATATAACTAGTTTCACACCTTCTAAAAAATTAAACATTTTCTAACTTAAACATTCAATAGGAAGTTAAACTAGCTGATCCTTCATTTTTCATTCCTCAAAAAATAGATGTTCTTTTAGGCGCAGAATTATTTTTTTCATTATTGAAAGAGGATAAAATAAAAGTAGCAGACAATTTATCCTTACAATCTAGTTGTTTCGGCTATCTTGTTTCAGGGGTTATTTCAGGCAATATTCTTTACAATGCTCCTAAACATTGTTTTTTAACTAAAAACGTAGATAATCTTAATGAAACTCTGAAACAGCTTTCGGAAATTGAAGAAATATAAACAACTGAAATTTGCGACAATGAGTTAAAATATTGTAACGAACATTTCACAAAAACGCATTATAAGAAACCGGATGGTAGATTTGTTGTAGAAATGCCATTAAAACCTGATTTTTCCGCAGAAATGTTAGAAAATTCTAAGGCAGTCGCGTCTAAAAGACTAAATCAGTTATGGACGCGTTTAGAACGTGATCCCACTATACAAACGCTTTATTCAGAATCCCCCAGCGAGTATGAATTACTAAAACACATGAAAGAGATAAAGGAAAATTCAATTATCGAAAATGGGTACTATCTACCACATCATGGTGTATTACGCCCATCAAGAAAAACTACTAAGCTTCGTGTAGTTTTCAACGCAAGTGCTAAAACATCCAGTGGGCATTCATTAAATGACTTGTTGTGCAAGGGAGGAGTAATTCAGGAAGATCTTTTCCTTTGCAAACTAAGCTTCTAAAAATTCTATGGAAGATCAATAAAAGCGCACCAACTAAAGTGTATGAATTATACACGGTGACATATGGAACCGCTTCCGCACCATACTTAGCAACAAAAGTTTTGTAACAACTTTCTCTAGAGGATGAAGAGAACTTTCCATTGGCTTCAAAGGCAGTACTCCAGGATTTTTACATGGATGATTGCCTCTCCGGTGCTTCAGAACTTAGAGAGTTTGAAAAACTCAAATCAGAACTGACACAGTTGCTTCAACGAGGAGGCATGACTTTGCATAAGTGGTGTTCCAACAAGGCTTCATCAACTGAACTTAAAGAATTTACGCTTGACCGCAATTCTGAAGAAATTACAGTCAAAACTCTAGGAATGTTCTGGAACAGTAAGTGATTCCTTTACATTTAAGGTCTGTGCCAATTCTAGCACAGAGGACAACTACACCAAACAAGAAGTGCTTTCACAAATAGCTCGCATTAATGACTCCCTCGGACTTTTGGGACCAGTCATAGCCAAAGCAAAGATTTTCATGCAATATTTGTGGTTACTTAAATTGGACTGGGACGAGGCATTACCAATAGATGTTTCCAGACAGTGGGACAACTTCCTTAAGATCTTATCAGATAATATTGAATCCATTCGTGTTCCGAGATGCTTTTTTCAAGTTGTCTCTAATTCTGTTGCGATACTTGGATTTGCAGACGCCTCTTCTAAAGCTTATGGTGCTGCAATTTACGTACAAATTGTGTCTAACTCTAATGAAGTAACTACCCAACTTCTTTGTAGTAAGTCAAGGGGAGCACCAACCAAAACCACCACAATTCCCAGACTTGAACTTTGCTCTTGTCTACTTCTTTCAAAACTTACGCAGAAAGTCATATCTGCATTGAGACTACAAATAGACTCTGCTATATTACATTCAGATTCAACTATAGCCCTCGCTTGGATAAAGACTTCTAACTTGCTCAAGACATTTGTGAGCAACCGAGTGTCTCAAATTCAGGAACTATCGAAAGTTTTCCAGTGGCAGCATATTCCATCAGAGCTTAACCCTGCTGAATTGCTTTCCAGAAGACTTGATGCTAAGGCCCTTGCAACCAGTGAACTGTGGTTTAAAGGACCAGACTTTTCAAAATTAAGCTTACCTGCTTAGCAGACTGAGCAAATTTCTACTGGTTCAACAGACAAACTTTATATGAATGAGCTCAAGCTTGTTACTAAATTAACATTGCCTTTAACTAATGACTCTAAATTTTTAGATGATTTACTTGCTATCACAAATGAATTTCATAAACTAATCAGAATTGTAGCATTTATTTTTAGGTTTGTTCGAAATTGAAGATTTTCTAAAAAGGAAAAAGGATTTCTCAAACAAGAGGAATGCCTGAACGCTGAAAGGGTACTCTTAAAATTGGTGCAGGTAAAGCATTTTTCTACTAAAATCTCTGCTTTAGAAAAAGGAACGTCAGTTCCATCTTCGAGTAAGTTAACATTTCTCAATCCCTTCGTAGATCCATCCAATGGATTAATTAGGGTAGTAGGCAGACTTGCACATTCTAATTTAAATTTTAATCAGAAACATCCAGTTGTTCTGCCAGTAGGAAATAAGATAGTTAATATTTTTTTCAGTATTATCATAAACGAGACTTTCATGTAGACCCTCAAACTCTTCTACATACTGTTCGTTTAAAATATTGGCCAATAAGAGGTAAAAATGCAGCACGCAAGGTCGTTCACGAGTGTGTTCGATGCTTTAGAAACAAGCCCGTTATCGCGTACCAAATTATGGGAGACCTTCCAGCAGAAAGAGTTACTCCTAGTTCGGCATTTTTAAATGTAGGGATCAATTTATGCGGCCCATTGGATGTCCTTTATTAGAAATAGATAATTTTAGAACTAGCTAATAAAGGACATTCAACTTCCAACTTACCAGTGGCCTTTAGGTCGAATCATTAATGTAATTGCAGGCTCAGATGGTAATGTCAGAGTAGCAGATATACGTGCTGCAAAAGGAAATTTTAGAAGACCTATTTCTAAAATTTGCATTTTACTTATTGTAGATAACTTTGATTTGAATTGAAATGTTTATTTGTATTTTTTAAATTATCATTCTAATTGTTTCATTGTGCAATTTATTATTGTCCTATTTGTTTTTTTATACTTATGTGTCAAGTTTGGGATGTAACTTTATATACATTTTTTATATTGAAGCATATGCATATTTCAACGCCGGGCAGGATGTTCCGTACTTGTAAAATCATGCCTTTGGCACAGGAACATCTTCCCTTGGCGAACTCTGTAACCACTTCAACCTGGCAACCATATATCTCAGAACAGTTTCTGAAACTGTCTCGCTAACACGCTACGAAATAAACGCATTTATACAGACAATTCGCAATTATGATTCTATAATTCTATAACGCATACACCACACAGCACTTATGTAATATATTTTTATTTTTTATTTTTATTTATTTTAATTATTTAATTGAATTAATAATTTTGATATTGCAAACGATCAAGAAAAGTTTTCTCTTGCATTTATTGTTTTAAAAATATCGCATTTCCTATTTATTTTATTTCATATAATAACGTGAAGAAAATTATATTTTTCTGTTTTATTTTTGGTAGTAATTAACTTATTTTTTTAAATAAGAGCTTCTGAACATGCAATGGCAACATATTATTAAAAGCTGATTTTTTTTTCAGATCTTCGTGAAGATAAAATTTTATTGTTATTTTATGCAAAATAAATTGATGAAAAATACGATTAAATTAAATGTTTAAAAATTCATTAAAAATATAATTTAAATTTATAGGTCAAAACATTAGTATCATTGAAAAGCTAATATTTTTTAGATTTAATTTGATGCAAAAATCAATTTTGTGCTGTAATATTTTCGAAAGTTATAGGGAAAAAACGTTAAAATGTTGCTTATTTTTAATTAATTAAAATTTTTATCGAAAATTCAAAAAAAGGCTCTGAGGTACTCATTCCTGGCGTCAAGGTATACATGTACCAAATTTGGTTGCTGTAGGTAGAACGGTCTGGCCTGTAGAGAGCCAACACACACACACACACATTGATCTTGATTATAAGTAAAGATAATGATAAAGTAAGCGTTATTCTTTTCTCTGTATCATGAGTTTTTTTATACTTACAGAATTTTCCATCATAGCTAAGCCATTAACCATTAAATCATTGAATTTTACTAACAGTTAAGCATTTCCATGCTAATATTTTTTCTTTTTCTACTTTCTATGTGAATTTCTATAATGTAGTTTCAAAGGTCAAACTTTTCTGTCGTATTTCTCAATAATGCTCTTATAAAAACAGTTCTTGAAAGACATTGCATTGAAACAGTTTGCCTTTATGGATCAGAATTTTCTATTTTTTTTAAAAAAAAATTGACTTAAAAATAAGTCAACACTAATCACTTTTACTTCATTGTGTTCTTATGGGTCAAAGTAGAGGTCATTTGCACGATATCATTTTTTTTTCGTTCGTTCTTTTAATCGTTAATTAAAATCCTTTCTTTTTTCACAACATATCTTGATTGAAAAAAATATATTCTGTAACACAATTTTTGCAGAGGTTTACTTTACTTTAAAGATCCATAAATAAGCATTAAAAGCGTCTTCACGTTGGATTTCTTCCAAAGAAATAAACTCTTCGCAACTTCAGTTTTCGATTCAAAAAGAAAAAAGTCTGGAAAATTTGGAAAAAAATATTTCAAATAAGTGGGGGAAATTCTTTGTGTTTAATTTTGGAAACACTGAAAAATGATTGTTAATATTGTTTCACATGGAGAAAGAAGAACGAAATTCGAGGAACTGAGACAGAGTGAGTGTAACATCCTTCTGAGACAATGGACGCTTAGATTAATTTATCATTTCGTTTTCATTCATATGTTTATGAATCTTCACGAATAAAGTGTTTTCAAAATTCATGGGAATTCTCTTTCACGATCCAAAACAGCACAATAACAATAGTGATACAAAATACATTTTATAAAATATCGGACAGCAAGAATTCAAAAATTCCTCTTCAGAGCAAAAATAATATTTTAGTTGAATATTTGGGGAAGACACTAGTTCTATTCCTTCCTAATTGTCTTCAAAATTAATCATAAAAATGCTTCTGTAAAAACGACGGTATGTCAATTTGGATTCCCCCGATCGTATAGGCCATATTTAAGAAATTGTCATTACCCAATAATATTTTAAATAGGAAAAAGTTTTACACTTCATACCTTAAAATGACCGAGATATCACTATTTTAAATAATTTTAAACAATTTCAATCATTACCTCAATACAGATCTTCTAATCAACAACAAATTATCATCCTCATCATCTGTCCGCCGTTCAAAATTATGAAGCCAGGTTCAAAATAGCCTTAATGTTATTTTAAAAACGGGATGTTAATATGACTTAATTCCAATCAACGCCCAGCGTTTCCTCAAGGTGTCCTTGATTGGCCTAAAACAATTTGAATTAAATACTTTTGTGAAAATATTCATCGATTATTTTCAAAATCCGCCCTTAAATAAATTCATTAGATATTCTCATCAAATTAAGTCTCCTAATCTTCTGTCAGAGGACCAAAGTATATTCCGATAGTGCATCTTCAAGCCAGATATTACCTTTCATCCTTAAACGCCCTTTCAGTTCTTCTCATTAGTAAAAAAAGCCAATTTTCCCATATAATTATGTAAATATTCTTCCTTGCATTAACGTTTTCCTTACTTGATTGATTGTTAATAAACCATAAGGCTTTTCCAAATTGCATTCAGAAAAATCTTTCTTTCATCAACATACAATTTCAGTACAAGAACTTTGGATAATGCCATAAAAAATTAAAAGTAAATTAGGATCAATTAAGGGTATAAAAGCCCGAAATTATCATAAAAAGAATTTCATTAGATAGATAACAGTAGGCCTTTAATTAGATCCATTAGCTATCATATTTATGCTCAAAGGTACTAACATGGGATAACTCAACCTGTACGATGCTGACGGTCAGCTAAGCTGGTATAGAGTAAAGCTTGCTGTTGCACCCTCGATCCAATCTTTTAGTGCAGATAGAGCTTGATGGCGATCAGCATAAATACGTCTCCTTGGGTTTGTTCTGATATGTGACTTCATTTTCAATTGACTTTTTAAACACTGGCTTCTATGCGATTAAAATTCCGTGATAAAAATAGCTTCTATTGTGGTTAGAGTAAAAATGCATTAAAATAATTCACTATTAGATAAGCTGCTTATAATTAAATGAAATCTCAATTAAATAAGCCTCTGTAATATTTCTGAAAGCAGCAGACAAAGATTCGAGTTTGACTGAATAAAAACTTTGTTTTCTCGAATTTCATTTATTAAATTGCTGCGACTGTGAAGATTCTGAATTCTTCAGGAGGCATTTTTTATGGAAACGAAAATAATATGCATTTCGGTTATCTCCCTTGTTATTCATAGTAAGAATGTATTTATATCCAGTAATAAATACCTGCATTCACCAATTCAATTAATTAAAATTTTGCTATCATAAAGCTGTGGACTGATATTACTTTTAAAATGATAAAAATTAATTACAATTAAAAAAAGAAAACGCATAAAAATAAATAAATAAATGATGTGTGAGCATTTTATGAAAATATTTATTGACTTTTATTCTTTTTCACTCATTCGTCTACCTAATTTTTTAAAACCATTCTCCAATTCAAGTGACCTCCTAATTTGGAGTTTAGTTCTGGTGTTCGAACACTTTTTTTATTCGATGCTATCGATATTCCCTTTATATAGCTCTGGTAAGCGTTATTTGCCTTTAGAGTGAAACGTCTTTGTAAGTTATTACAAGTCAAGTTTGAAACGATATGATGCTTTATTCAGTGATTTCCTTGACATTTGAGCACAGTTTAAAAGGGCAAGAAACTCTATCTTGCATCTTTAAAATGGAAAATTGCTGTACCTTGTAAAAGTAATCTTCATATTTCTAGAACATCATTGGAAAAGACTCAATTTTTCAAATATCTATGCAGGACAGGAAATATAGAGAGCTCATAGTTTTAAGAGCATACAGGAAGCCTGTGATACGAATGATCCTGGTGAAAAACCTTTCTCACCTAATCGATAGATTTGCGCCACCAAATCACTTCGGTTCCACATCTATGAATAATATTCGCCGTGATCAGATTGCAACCGTCAACGATATTTTTCGTTTACTAAAATTTTTTAGAATAACAGATTGTTTACCATAATTTTACTCAATTTTCATCGAGCGTAAACAATTATTAATTCTCAAGTGGATGTAGAAATTTAAACTTTTCATAACAGTTTTAAATAAAGCTATTGCATTAAATTTTTAATATTTCTTTTAATTGTATTTAACTCTTTATATAAACAGTGTAACAACCCCCCATGTGTAATGGCGCCCAATGGGTTTTGCAAATATTTTTTTTTTACTTAGTTGCGTGGAGAGATTTCTTTCCTCTTTCCTAGCAAACTTTCTTGAATACGGAGGTATTCTCGCCTTGAATGACGCATTTTTATCATGATGCCTGCCCTTCGATCTGAGATCTATCAACCGAAGTCTCTCTTTCCTTGGTAAATTAGATAAGGCGAAGAGCTACATTGAGGACGCAGATTTAGAATCGATAATATAGATACTTATCAAATTTTGAGCCGAATTTGTCAAACATGTCCTCATGTGTGGATGTGAACATTCGACGAATGATTTAAATCAATGAAATTCGGTATTCTATCTTGTGATTACAGTTATTAGGACACTATTCAGTGAATTAGGAAAATTAGGACACTATTCAGCAAAAAAAGGCTTCCAAATGTATATTCTTGTGATCGATTCAATAAAAAGGATAAATTCAGGAGAAAAATCAATATGTCGTAACTATCGTTCACCACTGTCATTCAAGAAAATCACGATATTAATCCTTGTCCCTAATTTTGTGAGGAGGAAAGGGGATAAATACCTTTATGAGAGAGTATACAAGAAAGTTTCTACTCCCGCTGGTTTTATTCTAAAAGGTGGTCTCCTAACTGTCCAGAAAGTTTGAAGGCTGGTAAGATGACGTTATAGAAGTGGTACAGAAAGTGTCATGCGTTCATCCGAGTATACAGTCATGTAGAGCAGTCAGTAGTAGATGGATTGAGTTAAAGCGATTACTCAAGGGAATTCTCCCCTTGGAGTGCTGTGAGCTTTATGTCATTTCGGTTGTTATTACGAATTCGTAACATATGCTGATGTTTTGTGTATACTTCCTCTGTGTTTTGTTTCCTGCCATATTATGTAGAATAAAGGAAAAATATCGGCTATTTAACCATCTTATTATCTTTTATCTTATACACGCGCATACATAGAAGGTTGGAATTTTCCGTAACACTTCGAGCACGCATTGATACAAGTAATCTGAAGCAATAAGAAGCCCATGATCACGAGTTTATTCGTGACCGGTCAACAAAGTTTGTGCAAGTCGATTGGATTGAATTTGGGACGGGTCAAACAGTATGTTAACACAACTTCAAAGCGTAGCCTTTCTATAATAAGTAAATGATAGATTACTAAAATTATTAAAAAATCTCTCTCAGAAATTCCAATTCTTCTCTAAAGAATTAGATCCATCAAGTGTGAATTAGATCGGAAAGTGCAAATCCGTTTACCAAAGGAAAAGTCATTTTTGGAAGGGATCTCCTTATTTTAAACCATGCATAAAGAAATAATATGATGCCTAAGTTGGCACCCCACTTTCTAAACTTTCATACATAAATTTTCGTCTGACGACAGCAGTCTAAAGGGCTCATTATTTCAAATATTTGGCTTATGAGAGATCAATTATTATATAACAAAAACATACATCAGATGTCACACTCTAACAATATATAACTGATATTTTATTGAGTCTCGTTTTATGATTTTGATCACAAATTCCTTGCTGCTTTGAGTTACTTAAAAAGTTATAAAACTCTGAATCATTGACTTATTCCAGTAACGATTTATTTTACATATAAAAAGTCAAGAATATATTCGTTTTTCTTAGATGAGATGAGAAATGGTCATAAGATGTAAGGAAAAGGGTCATTTTTTGGATTTTTGGTTAGGTATCTTTAAAAAAGTACTTGCGTTTTGAAGAAATTTCCGTCTTCCGTTGTAATCTTCTTTTGTTGTGTGATATGCAAACACGAATAATCGATTTATGTTTTTATTTCGATACTTCATATATTTTAATAATGTATGTTTTTTATATTCTTTTAATAAGATAAGTTTAATAATTAAATTATTCTATGCATTCATTAGAAATATTTTTGAAAGAAAAAAATTACTTTTTTTAAATTAACATGATTATCGATTGATATTAAATTTCACAAACGAAGGAATTATTTAAATGAATAAGATATTTTAATCAAAATTTTGATGGAATTGAATGAAATTAATACAAATGAAACTAATTCTCAAAAAAAGAAATCTTGGATTGATTAATTGAAGAATCGTAAATAATTTTAAACTAGATCGAAATGTTCCATAAACAGTACAGCTTGCTGATTACTTATCAGATCCCTATATTCTTATTAACAACTTGAATATAATTCATTATGAGAGAAGTATCGTTATTAAATATACATATATCGTTCCATTAGTATGGTACTATTTTTATTTTCACTATTGGAACCAGCGTAATTATTAATTTAAAATTGCTAAAAAAATTACATAGAATCTTAAATAGATTCATTGAAGAATTTAATATTTAAAAACACATCACCTCCTCTTCTACTTTTGATTATCAAATAATTAGATTATATGCTAAATAAGCACATCTTAAATGTAAAAAATTATTATAATTTTCAAATATAATTCTAAATGAATTCTTAGTGAGAAACAAACCGAAGATATTTTGCTCCAAAATTATTAAAAATGGTTTCATTTCAGATTTAACTTCTCAAAAAGAAATCCCTTTTCAGTCGATTTCATAAGAGATTCCACTCTTTGCAATATCAAAGTAAAACCAATGAATTGAATCCTCTTAAAATAAGTGACATAAGAGGATTACATTTTTGGGTAGGTCAGTTATCAATTTCATAAATCGCAGGCATTAATAAAACGGAAGCTTTTTATATAGACAATCTACACTGATAATGGTAGCATTATAACAAATAATAGTACAATATAGTTTCAAATCAAATGATATTACATTATAGTTTATTTTAATTCTCTACGAAGATTATTCAAAATGGAGAAATTGATTTCAGAGTATACACATTTTCAATGAAACTTAATTTATATCCTTTTATTAAAATGTAATTGAAAAAGAGATTTTGTATCAATGACCATTTTTAAACTCATTTATTGCAAAGGAGTGATTGATACGAATGTTATTTATCTGGGAGAATCAGGAATTTTAAGAAAGAGAAAATAAAATAATTCAAAAGATAATTTATCCAATTTAATAAACTGAAGCTTTTGGTCATAATTATGCTGATGCTTATTGAAATTTCAGTCTGATAAAAAAAATTACAATTAAATTTGGGATTAGGGGCCAACTAAAAATTAAATGAGTTTGTTACAATTTTTAAAAATATTCATATTTATCACTATCTAAAATATTCAAATTTCTTATTTTTCATTCTTATTACAGAGCCCCATTTATACACTCTATCATTGAAACTATATGTATTTGCTTATGAAAAAGGAATTTAAAAAAGAAATATTAAAATTTGAATCAAATATTTTGCCGCACTAATTGTCAAGAAATACGTTTTGAGAATTACTGGTAAGTGAGAACATTTATGTCAAAATTGAGATCTTTTAAGTTGTTAGACTTTCAAGACTAATAAAAAAATTTTAAAAAAATATCAATTGGATTTAAAAATTTATTAAAGTAACAAGTCAAGTAGATAATGCAAATTTTGAAACTCATCACCCTGGTGGGAAATAATTTATTAAAAACAATAACATGTCAAATTTTCTCGAATTTTTGAATTGATTGCAATGAAATAATATAATTCATTTTAAAAAATAACATTTATATCTTTTTTTAATTGGTGTGTTCAGTGAGATCCAACGAATAAATTTGAAAAAATTTTACTCAAAAGCCTTAAAAAATAGTTCCACTATGCAAATGTTGAACAGGTTGTAACTAAATAATATTATTACTGTAAAGAATTAGTTCAAAAATCTTTCTTGAATTGAATATTGGACCTGTTTGAAGTAATCAAATCAGTGGTGACTCCTCCATTAGGCTAAAGAGGTCCAATTAAATTTCTTTTTCAATTCTTTTGATCGAATACTCTTATTTCAGGATTCTATCTTCCTTGCTTACGTTGACACACTAAGAGGGCAAGGATCAACGAACGCAAACACAATGGATGTGCAAAAATGAAACAGGAAAGGAAGCCCCAATAAGAGACTAGAGGGATTTGCCATGCAGCTCCTAAAGTTTATTGCGCATACAACTGATTGGTTGAAATGAAGAAAAACGCAGCCATTTTCTTAGTTTGAATATAGAGGCACTGTGCTGCTAACAGAACATCCCCAGTTGGGGGGATTTTCTCTCATTTAAAGCTCATGATCGGAGCTCTTCCCTGTCTCTCACATTAGATGTTTAGGAGGTTTTTGCTTTCGATTTATGTTGCTTGGACAGAAAAACATATACTTCGACAAATATTCATTTTCCTTTGTCGGAGGCTGAAGCTCAGAATAAGATACTGGAGGTGACGAAAACGTGTGCTTGGATAGTTCTTTAAAATGTTATTTAGATCAAAACTTGTTAATTATTGCGTGCAAAAAAGAACGTTACAGATGATTTATTACACATCTAATTTGATATTCTTTTTTAGAATAGTATTATCGAGCTGATTGGGCCAATATGGAAGTGTATTTGGAGAAAGAGACTCTGATATTTCCTTCTATTGAATTATAATTTCAGCATTCACTAAAATTTCTATAAAGCTTTAAGAAATTTGTATCGTATGCTGGTTATTATGTGATTAAAAACACCACAAGCTTCCATCGTAAATTTAACTTTAAACATTTAGACTATTAAGAGGTAAAATCTCTCTTCTTTTAAAAAAATTGCAGTATCTTGAAAAATATTTTTCAGTATTGCGCACTTGAAGAACCGTCACAAAGTTCAAAGTTTTTCAATAAAACCTGAAAATAATAATCGAATCATGTATGCTGTGAAAACCATATTTAACCCTTCAAGCGGCTGGAACGTAGAAAGTCGCTCCAAGGTGTCTCTTGAAAACCGGCAGGAACGTAGAAATCCTCTCCAACGTGTCGCTTTAAAACCGCCAGGAATGAAGAAATTCTCCTTCCTCAAATATCTCTTAACACGGCTACCCCGTAGAAAGTCGCCATTGCTTTCCCCACTTAAGGGTAATAAACGAGGTGGGAGATCGGCTTGTTAGAGGTCATTTTCTGGTTTCCACTGGCAGTTAGAATGCGGGTGGTCCCTCCAATTAGGGGAATAGGAAATCCCCCCTGTGAAAAGGACATCACTTTCTTGTAAGAATTCGCGATAACAGGACCGATTGGGAATATGAGCTGTATACTTCATTCTTTCTTTCAATATTTCATTTCGAATCCAAGAGAAAACTATTATACTTATTAAAGATAGGGAAACCCTCATATATACATGTCATAATTATGTATAATAATTTATACAAAAAAAAAGCGAGTTTTCAAAGGCGGGTTTGGATTTTCTGTACTTTTCTGATGAAATATTAAAAAATCACGTTTGAACTGTTTATAATACTTTTATTAATATAAAAAAACCTTATATATTTATTTATAAAAAAACCCTTATCAATTTATTTTCATCCCAATTAATAAGCGACAAAAATATTTATTAATAAATGTTATTGTAAATATAGCTTAAACTTTGTATGTAGATTTTGGGCAAGCATTTACTACGCAAAGGAAGACAAATTTGAAAATTTTTGGATATAATTTTTTATTTATTTTTCACTTTTTAAACTTAACTTTAGTAAAAGTGTTGTTAATTCTTTTTATAAACGCTTTTATTTAATGTATCTAGATAAATATAGTTCTTCTTCTTCTTTTTTTACTGTTTAATATTATTTTTTATTTTAATTAGTTAATGCATGTGTTATTTACTACTTTCCGCAAATCATATTTTTCTTTCTTTTCGGGGGGGGGGGCAGATGGAAAAAACTGTTTCTTTTAAAAATATTTTTAAAAAAATTGGGGAAATTATATATATTTATAATATAAAGAAAAGAATTTTTAAAAACGATAAGAAATATTTTTATTTTTATAAAAAATTATAAATATAAAAATATATTTTTTTAATTATATATGTCAAATATACAATTCTATTATAAATATATATTTGTAATATCTATAAAAAATCAAACCAAATTCATATGAGAGGAAGTTTTGTGTCTTGTGAGGGACTACTAAAAGCATAAATGAAAAAATATATACATAGAAATAATACAGATTATTAAAAAAGTTTAGTATATAAAATATGTATACAGGGTGTCCGAGAATTCTTTGACACATTTCAAAAATTTGGTAAGAAAAAAATAAACGAGATAGAAAGTAAAATTAAATTACATTTATTACCTCATATAGTAAAGTTTTTTTTAAATGCAAAACTGGCCGGGAGATTGCGATACTGAAACGTTAGAAAGAGTTATTTAGAAAATGGCTTCTCCAAGTGAGCGCGCGTTTTGTGTTATGTGGTTTTTTGAATCGAGATCTGTGACTCAAATTCAACGTAATTTCCGTACGAAAAACGGGCCAAGACCCTCCATCTCGTAACAGCATTATTGCATGGAAAAATAAGTTTTTGGAAACTGGGAGTGTCCTGGGGTGACACAGAAGTGTCGTCGATAGAATTCATCAGTCATTTGCTCGTAGCCCCCGAAATTCAGGGGCCCACATCGAGGTGTATCGATACATTAAAAAAAAAACTTCACTATTTGAGGTAATAAATGTAACTTAATTTTACTTTCTATCTCGTTTATTTTTTTTAAACCGAATTTTTGAAATGTGTCAAAGACTTCTCGGACACCCTGTATATATCTTTACATATAATAAAACACAATGTGTGTGATTGTGTTGGCACTGTGCAAGATAGACCGTTCGACCAACAGCTACTAAATTTGGTACATGTATACCTAGGGTGCCGGGAATGTGCACCTCGGAGCCCCTTTTTTTATTTTTAGCTAAAATTTTAATTAATTAAAAAATAAGCCAAATTTTGAAGTTTTTCGCTATAACTTCCGAAAATATTACAGTACAAAATTGATTTTTACATTAAGTTAAAGCTAAAAAAATAGCTTTTCAATGGTACTGATGTTTTGACCTATAAATTAAAACTCTATTTTTAATGAATTTTTAAACATTCAATTTAATCTTTTTTTCAACAATTTATTTCGCATGAAATAAAAATAAAAATTTATCTTCTAGAGGATATAAAAAAAATCAGCTTATAATAATATGTTGCCAATACATTTCAGAAGTTCTGATTAAAAAAATAAGTTAATTACTATCAAAAATAAAGCAGGAAAATATAACTTTCATCACGTGATTATATGAAATGAAATAAATAGGAAATGTCATATTTTTTAAACAATAAATGCAAGAAAAAAATTTCTTGATCGTTTGCAATATCAAAATTATTAATTCAATTAAAGAATTAAAATGAATAAAAATACATAATAAAAATATATTATAAAAGTGTGACAGTTAAAACAGAAAAAGAATTTTTAGAAAAGCACCAAATGATAATCTTCTGAGAGCGATATTATTTATTAAAAAGTAAGAAATCTTAAACGAACTTGAAGATGACGTCATTTCAAAGAAACGATGAACAAAAAGCAATTGTAAATAATTAGAAATAAAATATTTTTGAATTCAGGATTTTTTTTTAATTTTTCAAACAATAAGACATGTTTTAAATTGTTACTTTTACTTATGTGAAGGAGATATATTGTGCAAATCAAAGAATTCGCCTTCGTGGTTGTAATTTATCTCCTCATTTTAATGAATCATGCGAAATAAAAATGCATCTGCTTTCAACGTTAAGCATACGCAATATTAAAGCTATACTGGTAAAACCAAGTTAGTTATTTGAAAACGCATCTTCTTTCAAACAAGCATACGTAAAAATTAATAATGCAAAATTTGTAAAATCAGATAAAAATATTATTTACCCGTATATTTCGGAGATATCAAAATTTTCTAACCAAAACAATATCATGTTCTCACGTGAGAAAAAAATAAATCAACTATCATTCGAAATTAAACATATAAAAATATCATTTTCAGCACGTGTCTGCATAAAATGAAACAAATATGAAACATGATATTTTTAGAAAATAAATGAATGGAAACGTTTTCTGTGATATTTTACTATACATATATTACTAATCCAATTAAACAGTTTTTTTTAAGGAAAATATGGCTTAACATCTACAAGGTATCTTCTGTAATCGGAGCCCAACAGCTAATTTCTTAATTTTTTGGGTGAGACATGCATCTCTTAACAAATGGTCTAAGTGAAATATATAATTGGTAGATTGAGAGAAAAAATTGTGATGAATTACGACTTTTAAATTTTTACATATATCATCTGCTCTGTGAATCATATTTAACAAAATATTCTAGAGACAATAAGTCTTCCTTAAAATAAAAAAGTGGCACTCCAATCAACTAAATCAATCATCCAAGCTGATAAATCTATGAAAATTCCAATATAACTATTCGATAAAAATTGGCGATTTTTATCAAGAATTCAAAGAAGCCAATCAGAGTTACTCTAGAATAATTGGTCTAGATTATGATAATTATGATTGTTCTAAACTTGCAATATTCAGAACTGAATAAATCAGCCAGATTTGAAGAAGACAGAAATGCTTATTTATTTATTTAGAAGTTGAAATATTAAGAATATTTTACAAATATGAATCTATAAGACCAACGGAAATGAAATCATAATTTTTTGAAATATATTTATAAACCTAAAAAAATATTATTGAGTATTTATATACATTGAAAAATAAAATTAAAATCTGGTTTCAATTAACCTGTGAAATTTTTGCTGAATAATTCCTTGAGATCTTATAAATTATAAAAAAAATTATAATGTTTCAATTTCTGTATTGAACATAAAACTTCAATGTCGGACTATTCTACTTTCAATTCTTAGTTTTATTTACAGACATGCTTAGATTGAGTAAAGAGGTCGTTGTATTAATTGAAGTTTCATCATTTTCAATTTAATTTAAAAGTGAATTTTACGTGCACTGATAGAAAATCAGAAAGAGACGTGGAGTTCAAAAATAGGACAGCTGACGGCCTATATAATAGTATAAGTAAATCATATGACTATCGAAATTTGAATCTTAAAAAATATTTTGCTGAAAAACTTATTATGAGACCAAGTTAAAATTCATCGAACCCTTTTGTCGGAATTAATATTGACGAACCGGCTGGTCGCCAAATGCGGCTAGTTTCTAATAAATGGAAAATTATTATATAAACATTTATTTGTATTCAACAAAATTCTATTATTGAATTTCATATTGCTTTGAAGAATGAAGAATAAATGTCCAATTATAATTAATAATAATGAATAATATTAATAATAATTAATTATAATAATTATTAATTATTAATAATGAATAATATTAATAATAATAATTAATAACAATGAATAATATAATTAATAATGAATAAATGTCCAATTACAATTAATACTTTGCATTAAAACAAAGTTAGTCTTAGCTATTAATTAAATTAAACAAATGCATTAAAGGCTGAATTACATACATTCTATTTGAACATATTACAAGGCTGCGCATTTAGAACTTAGTAATGAGTACTGATTTACATGCATACTAAAAAATTAAAGTAAATGAATGAATGCCATTCCAAATTAAAAATTACTACTTAACAGGTGACACAGTGTTTTCATATATCTGCAACATTGCTGCTGATAATCAGTACCATATAAATATTTTAAAATGTCGTCTTGAAGAAATTTTAAGCCTAATAAAATAATTCTAGAAAGATTTGCTTAAAATAGATCTTATACTATAGTAGATTTGGTCATTATTCCTTTCAGTAAAAGGAAAGCAAAAATTAGATGTAGTTTTTTTATATCCATATTTTTCCAATTTAATACTTTCAATGATGGTGACAAATCGGATTTGTTGAAAAAGGCTTCAACATATTTATTTGTTTCTTCCATAATGCAACTTATTACTGTGTTACGAAAAAAAAAAATTCTGAAAAACATCATCGGATCATCTAAGTTTTCAGGAAAATTTTTTACCCATGCACTGATACTAAGAGTCGAAATAAACTGAAAATTTGGAGGAGCATTGGAAGGTCCTTGCAAGTCAATAGGACACCTACAGCGAGCTGCATTTAAATTATCATCATCAGATTCACTTTCAGATTTAGAGTATTAATCTTCAGAAGATAAAATTAATTCATCACAGTCAGAATCGTTAGAATTTAAATCCATATTAAGTTCAACAATTTTCGCATAGATATAATGTTAATTAAATTTAGTGCAAGAAATCAATAGTAAATTTCAGTAATATATTAAGAAGGCTGGATGATATATATTTCATTAATATAATCAACACTTATTTAATTAAAAAATATTCGTAAGGTCTACTCAAGTTCCCTAAGCAGTGCACTTCACTCGAGTTTCTAGACCATTCAAAAAGAAAATTATAGCCAGAAAAAATTAATAACTTTTGGAATTAAAATCTAAAAATAAGAATCCTATTGAATGCTTACATAAGTCAAACTGTTATAAAAAATACCAATGAGAAATTAGAATTTGATCATGTGACCAATATGAAAGCAGTGGCAGTTAAAAGTGATAACGGATTTATTTAGAGATAAATAAATCCCTTTGCCCTCCCTCATGTGAAAGAGCTTTTTATCATGCCAGAACATGGTATCATTTTTGGGATGAGGTTTTTGGCATCAACAAAAATCCGTAAGCGAAAAACAAATATTTTATTATCTGCACGATTGATGTAAAATATACTTCAATTAGATAAATTAATACACAAATTTCCAATTAGTTAATGTATTTTTTAGAGTTACAACGGAAAATTTTTAATTAAAATTTTTATCATGCTCTAAGAATTAATAATTTACGAAAATATTAGCTTTTGAATTTTTAAAAGATATTTGTGAATATTATTTTTGCTTTGATAAAAAAATAATTAACAATGATAAGAAGATTTTAACATCAAGAGAACTCCGATGATGCATTTATGACTAGACCACCAATAACTTGCTGATTTACCACACCAACATGATTCCCAAACCAGATTTTACCAATTAATTCTATAATGTAAAAATTCACAATCCTCTGTTTTTTTCATCACAATCCTCTGTATTATTAAAGTATATTTTTTCTTTATATATATATTAATTATGACTTAGCACAATATTCAAATTTTTGTATTGCCATTTTTAAGCCACTTTTCTCCCATCTGAGTTTTATGACTGGAAGAAATGATCACTGAAATGAAAAACTCTGATCATCATTCACAAACTGGCAAAACTATTACAGATTCATTAAAATCTATAATTTGTTGTTTGTTTTATTTTAATTAATGGACTAAAATTTGTAGCAAGTATTTTTATTATTTCAATGAACTAAAAACCTAATTTTTCACTCACGGTTTTTAAATGTTGCTGAAGTTATGATTACGTACACTAGAGTGTTTTTTATTATTATTTTATTGAACATCCATCTTTTGAAATTAACTTGCAGAGAAATATTGTAAATGAATTTTTTTTAACTATCCAAACACGATGAACATGGAAGAAACGTTCTGAAAGTGGTAATTCTTAATTGGTCGATACTTGCAGCTAAGTCTCCTTTTTATCTACAAGATTTCACAATTTACGAAGTTTCACAAAAATTCATAATGTTGTAATTTAATAAAATGGGTACAATTGAAATTTTGATTCCATTGCTGAAGTTAAATGAAGAAAAGGTTTTTAGCAATATTTGTTGGCAGAAAAATGCATGGATTTATGAAAATATTACTGCGCAAACTGTGAGTAATTTTTAAAAATAATTGGGACAAGTTTAAGAATGATATAATAAATTGACATTCAAAATATTCACGTACTAAAAATAAGAATGAAATGGTAATTTTTAAACGATATAAGCCACTTTAATAAATGGGTGCTTTATTATTTTTTCTTATTTCAATATTAAAATTAACTTTAAAAACTTATTATCGCAACTTACATCTTAATTATTTCAAAATAAGATAATAAGTCAAAAATATCTAAACTAATAATATTTTAATAAACATATTATTACTAAAATATTTACTTGCTATACATTGACAAAAGATTTTTTTATTAAAAAAAAACGAAAAAAATATCCACATTTTTATTTTAAAATTTTTGATAACAGCTATATATTTTCCAAAATGACCGTAGTATTTTTAATATTAAGTATTAAAAAATATTAACAAATTTTTTATATTCTATTTCAATCAGTCTATCATATATATCTTTTTATTTTAATTTCTAATGCCAAATATGCCAGTAAAATGCTTAAAACTAAAAATCGGAAAAAAACTAAAGTAAGATTATCTATGTGTTGGCAAAAAGAAAGTATTAAGGCAATTTGATGAATGATAATTCCTCTAAATAATTCATTAAACAAATTTTTCTATTTTTTATACAGATTTATAAAATCATATTGCTGGATTTTTTATTTATTTATTTTTGAACAAATTCTATTTTCTGAAAACATTACAGATTAAAAGAGAAGCTTTAAGTTCTCAGAGCGAAAACCAAATTCTTATCTGAAAAACCGCATGGTAATTGCCCTGCCCTCAAATTACAACTTGATTTATCACTCGGCACTGTTCACAATCTACCGCTTTTAGGAGAACCTGAAAGTCCAGACCCAGGAAAGTTTACCCCACGGGGTTAATTGCCGGGGGGAAAGCAAAACATACCCTGCCGGTTTAGGAACGTTCTGACAATTTCTTTTCTTGTAAATTGTGTTCAACCTTTATTTTGACCGCTGCCGTTTTAAGAACATTTTTACGCTAGACAGCCGACGCTCGATGGGTTAAAGAGCAAATCCCTTAAGAACAAACAAATCGATTAACTTTCTTAATCGATATAATTTGAGAAGGGAGTTCAAAAGAAGGTACTTCTCTAAAAACATTAGTCATCCAAGAATTGAGCTTGTTTAGGATACCCACAGAATAAGCAACATCGCATTGGTTGGAATCGTAAGCTAATAACAACTCGGGCTTTTTCCCCCTTTTGAGATAAGGGAGTGGAAAAGCAATCCCATATCAATGATAACAGGCTTGTCAACAAAGTATGGTAGGCAATAGCTGTAATTTAATTTCGTTGGAGGCCGCATGTCCACTGTCGTTCTTTATGTCCACTGCTCTCTTGCATGAAACAACATATTTGAAAAGAAAGATATTTATGGTGGTTCCTTTTATCTGTCTCTGTCAATGTTAGTGACGTTTTTATCACTGAAAGGAATGTCTGACGTAAACGTATTCGCAAATTCATTTCAACTAATAAGTTATAGGCTTAAAGTCGGTATTACATCGCCATAAATATAATGTTTATCCTATGAATCTCTCATATTTTTAAACAATATATACCACCTTTGTGTGAAATATTATAAAGCTGTGCAATGAGTAAAGTATGCGTGGGCCTCTACTCTTTGGCTAATAACTAAAATTGAAAAATGTTGCAAAATTTCTACCACTTTGCCTTTTTTAATTAAACATAATTCCAGCTGTTTTCGGGCTAAGAAAAATCTAAAATGTGACGATACAAAAGGAAGATTCTTTTTAAAAATTACTATATTTCCTTTATCTATTTCTTATCTACGAGAAATAAAAAACAGACGATTACAAAATGCATTGAAATGATTTCGAAGATATATAGGGAAGCTCTTTTATGCTTCGTCAAATCGGCAGTTTGAAATGAAGTTGAAATAATTTAAAAAGTAAAACAAGCAGTCTTTGCCTTGATTCCTTCAAGTTAAGCAGTACACAACATATGCCACTATACCATTAGTAGCTTTTGAATGACAAATTTGAATATTTCTCTTTAAGGCCATTATTCAAGTAATCAGCAAGTATCAAGAACTTGTTGATAAGTCCTGTATACTAACAAGTATCTCTTTTATTCCAGAGCATTTTTCTTAAAAGTCTTATTTAGTCTAAGTAAATCCAAAATTGCTCTGATTTTTGAAACCTAGTTCTACGCGGATATCATTTTCTCCTATTTCGTTCATAGATATGTATTGTTTATTAACTTCTGCATGATAAAAATAAAAAATGAAATAAATGTGGTTAACACATTAAATTGTAAAAGTATTCAATTTTATCTACACAAATCATAAATAAATTACTGCATTTTATGAGTATGCGTCGTTTAATCTTACTTTCCTAATAAAATTCCCCTTTATTTGTGTAATATTATTTTTCAGTTGTAGAAAAATATTTAGTGCACTTAAATAAGTTATCATCTCTAAACATTTTATTTATAACTTCAGAAATGCCGTTATTGTTTATAAATATCAGGATCTCGAAGTGTTAAAGTTCTCTGTTGTATTTCAACTAGAACTTTTCGTTTCATTTATTTCAGATTCAGTTTTAAATTAAATTTTTTAGATGTTTACAGAAAAAGTATTAGGTATTTTTCACAACATCATATAAATTCACTTGTTTCATATTTTTGATGATGAAGTAGGGAAATCGATTTCTTATACCATTTCTAGTGAGTCACGGAAGCAAGGTTTACCAAAACTTTGAACTTTTCCATTAACTTATATATTCTCAATGACAGTGCATCATTTATGTTATCATCATTTTCAGAATCTAATTATTTTTTAATCAATTAATTGAATTGAATCTTGATTCCATACAAAAGGCACCCCCATGTTGTCATTTTAGAAAAAAAAATATATTTTAACATTTCATAATAGTTCTACTAGCATAAAAGAAAGGGATTGAAAATTTGAAACAAAATTTACAAACATGAAACCAGCCAAGTTTAATAATTGTCCGTTAAAATTCAATCTTGTTAAGAGTTTCTGCATAATCAAACAGAATTATTAGCTTCTAAATAAAAAAAGGGACAGGACAGGGAAAATCATTCAATATCTCGTCAATTTTTTCTGATTCAGACAAAAAGTTGAAACTCCTCAAAGAACTATTACTTACTCACTAAAATTATGATTATTCTTATCTTTCATGTAAACAGAGAAATTAAATTATATTTTAAATTTAGAGTTCTGCCTATCTTTCGCGTAAACATTGGAATTAAGTTATGTCTTAAATTTATAATAATCCTAATCTTTCGCATTAAATATTGGAAATAAATTATATTTAAACTTAGACTTCTTCTTATCTTTTGTAAGCATTGGAATTAACTTGTATCTTAAATTTAGGGTATACTTTTATTTTTATAGTTGATAAAATTTTTATCCTTACATAAGACATCAATAATTTCCTCATACCAAATTGAATAGAAAAGAGGCAACATGATAGCCTTCTTCGAAATCTGTTTTGGGGAGAACTGAAGTGACTGCGATCTCCTGGCGCAAGTTTCATGACCCTCGGCAGACAGGATCCGCCGATTGGTTGGCAAATATTGCCCATCACTACTTCTGTTTTCTGCTGTCTGATGCGAGTCAAGCAGGGGAAGTAAACAAAAACAATGAAATTTTCTGCTTTGGGGTTTTGCGCTGATGAAAAGAAAAAGAACAAATAAGGAAAAAATGTCTTTAAGTGAAGAATCGAAATGGATATAAGATTTGAAAAAACACATATGTTTTCTTCGCTTGCTTTGTCAATGGTAGTTCCGTTCCGTTCCTTCATCAAATCATTTCACTAAAATAGATAGGAATAAGAGATAAAATTCGTCTGATTGGGTGCATTATTGTTTACATTGAGTTGCCATTATTGCTTTTTATTAGACCTAATTATAAAAAAAACTTTAAATACTTCATTATTTTTATGGTAACATAATATAAATTTTCAGCAATTAATCTCGTGATTTTTTAGAATCTTCAGATTTATGAGAGGAAAGTGTAATGATTTCATCATAAAATGTAACAAGTAATGCTGAAAAATTAAAAAAAAACAGTTTACGTTCATATGATAGAAGATAAATTCAACACAACAGACATTTGTAGTTTTTCAATGCGGACCTTTTGAGGGAAGGAGAGATATGACATCATAGCATAGCGCGAGACAATTACAGTTACATAAACCGCATGTGCCATAAATTTGTTATATAATTGAGATGGCACATCGTCGAATTTTCTATTGTTAAATTCAGTCCCTTTAAGTGTAAGCAGGTTATAGAAAAATTGCTTCAACATCTAAAAATAAAGATTTCCCATGTTTTACAACTTTTATTCATTAATAATTCAAAATTAAAGATTTATTAAAATAATTCATCATAAATTATACTTATGTAACATGAATGCTTCCTTCGGTTTCTGTGCAAGAAAGCCTAAAGAATAATTCTTGCTTTCTTTAATGTATAAGTGGCTACTTTTAAGAATTTAACCTCAAGCCAATCTAGCCTAGGCAAATTATAGAAAGCTGCCCGTCTTCCATGCTAATACAATGACTTGCTTTAAAAATAAAACGTTCCCCACAAAAACAAATACGACTTTCTCCCTTGCATCAAGTGTCTCCCGGCTAGAGGCTTCCTAAGTTTTGAAAGGCTTTTTATATAGATTTCACTTTTCTAAATCCGAAACTTCTCCCCTTTGATGTTTTTACAATGTTCCTCCGAGGCTTATTTCCAGACTGCTAAGTTGAATTGAACCTCCTTCACTTCGGTAAGACCTAAAAATGGTGGCGATTGAGAAGGAAAGGAGGCAGGTGGGCTTTCAATACATTTCAGTTCCTTTTTTTTACTCCCACACTACTTTCAATGATATCAGATCCTCAAAATATGCATCGGACAATGATTTTCTAACAGCTTTCTCGTTCAGAGAAAGTATTCCAATTCTCAAAAAATTTGAATTCGAGTTTCAAGCCTTCCTAAGTTTAAAAAATACATTTTTGACTTCACGTCTGTCTGTCTGTGCACAGGATAAATCAAAACAACCTTGAACTAAAAGCTAGAATTTAGTATAAGGAATTATGACCAAATTTGTAGTTTTGTATCCATCCATTCGTAAGAAGCCTATCTTTTTCGAATATAAGGAAACAAATGCAAAACGCAAACACACATACACAGTTTGGTTCGCAGGTTAAGCACCTAAAATGTGAATGCACGTCAAATTTTGAGCCAAAAGCATCACGCGGTTGACTATCAGCGGGTCACATACATTTAAACGCAATGACTTAGGTCAATGAAATTCGTTATGTTTTATTAGGGTTAAAACCGTAGATGTGCCAAATTTTGGTGAGAATTGGCCAATAAAAACGCATCCATATTACATATATTTGCAATAGATTCAGAAGAATGTTGTATTAAAAATACCATTGAAAGTTAGGAAGAAAGATTCAGCAATGCTATGAAAGTTATTCACGGCCCTACTGATGATCCATAATGTAGGATAAGAACTTGATTCGAGCAAGAAAATTTCGGAGACAACATTGCAGCTGATTTTACATGTGTTCAGAAATTACGATAAAGGTCAAAATTTCATCTTCAAATTGCGATTTTGGCCTTTTTTATAGACCTGCTGTTGGAGACTACTATTTTGTCCAAAAGTTATTAGAATTTTTCCTCCTGACAATTGCTGATACTTATATTATTAGCAAAGATGCTTTTTAAAAGATGCAGTTATTTAAAAAAATCTTAAAATTGGCTTCAATTCATACTGGTTTAGCTTCAGACCTTTTTAAATCATTTCAGCTCCTAACCATTTCAGGAATATTAAGTACTTCAATACACGAAATCGTTGACAGAGAACGTTGAACTAGTGACACGATTTCTTATGACTTCAAATCAAAGAAGAAATTCCATTGGAATCCAACAGGAATAATAGATCTTTGATTCAGAATCTAGAAATAGGGGATTGGCAAATGCCATCTTAAGTAGTTACTTAGAAAGTCATAGTTCAGAAAAAGCATTCATTATATGTATTTATTTTTCTTTCCTGGCTGCTTTTTGGCGCCAAACTTTCTTTACAGATTATACTAGATTTAAGTAGATGTAAAGCCTCACCCTCTAAAAATCTTATCTGAATGAAATATAATTCCTGTAACTATGCCAATAAAGCCTAAATAAAATCATTTTTAATAAAACACAGATGCTTCTAATTTATGCTGAGATGTATTTATTCCCCCTGGAGTGAGGGGGGGTCCAGTACGAAAAGTTAATGAAAGAAGTATTATTGTTCTTATTTCCTCAGTGAAAAGAAAATGGCGTTGTTTCTAGTTAATGTTTTCAACTTTGAAGCACAGCCATGCTGATCTTGTAAGAATACGACACATGAGAAGCCTTTAATGGAGTTAATTTTGGATGCTTTACAATGTAAATAGTGCAATCACTATTGTAATCCGATTATTAAAATTCACCTTATATCCAAGTGCTTGGAGTAGCGACTCCTTATGATTATAAGTAATCTGTTAATTTTAATGCGAAATTAGACTTTTGTAATATATTTTTTTTCAATTTTGGCATCGAAAGGCATTCGTTCTTAAAACGTCTACCGTTGCTTCCAGTCAGCTCTTTCGGTCTTTCGTTCCCACAGCTGCCCGCTCTCTGGGTTTTATTAACTACTAGCCTCCACTAACTTCGCCAGTATTAATGCTCGCTAAATTGTTCAATTAATATTTTATGTAACTTGGTCTCATAACAGGTTTTTCAGCAAAATATTTCTAAACTTCAAATTTTATTAGTCATATAATTCACTTATACTATTATGTAGGTTTTAAGATATTCTGTTCATTGTGCTACTCATCTCTCTCTATCTATCCATGCCTCTAAATGTTAATTTTAAATTAAGGTTGAAATAATGAAACTGTAATTAATATAAAGACTTTTTTTACCGAATCCAAACTTACCTTTAAATAAAAAGTATGAGAACTGAAAGCAGAGTCGTTCGTCATTGAAGTCTTATGTAAACTACAGAATAATTTTCGTAATTTATATCTCAACGAACTATTCAGCAAAAATTCCCTAGATTCATCATAAAATTTAGTTTTAGCTTAGTTTTTTAAAGGTTATAATTGCTGCAAATAATAATGTTATCAATTTTTAGTTCGTATTATTTTTAAAAAAATTATGAAGTTAAAATTTTAGAGATTCCTTTTGCCCTAAGGAATCATATTCTGTTAATTTTTCTGACACTCCAACTTTTAAATAAATAAATTTTTATATCTTTTGTGATCAGATCTGACCAATTTATTAAGTTTTAAACACTAAAATATAAGACGAATCAACATTTTCATAATCTAGGCCAATCACTCTTGAGAAATCTTAGAAGAGGATTGGTTTCTTTAAGGCAAAATATAAAGTGACCTGATATCGTCCATTTATGTAGAATAATGATATCGAAATTTTCATAAATAGGTCAACTTTAGAAATTGAATACTCTAATAGAGTGCACATTTTTATTATTTAAGATATCAGATTCCCAAGAATATTTTGTTAAATATTCTACTCAAGGTCCAGAAGATAAATGTAAAAATTTTAAATTCGTAATTACTCAGCATTTATTTACTCAATTTACACAGCAAATAATTATTTATTTCATTATTAAAACTTTTAAATAATTGAAAAAAATAATTTCTTGAACTTTAAATTATTATAGAAATCAGTTTTTTGCTACAATATTTTCGGATTTCATCGTGGAAAAATGCTAAAATTTAGTTTAATTATTAATTAATGAAAATTTGAAAAAACAAAAAATCTCTCCGACCTACATATTTTAGTTAAGTGTAAAGTTAGGCAATTCTAGATCATATGGGCAGATCTGTAGAGAACCAATACGCACACACTCACACATGCGCAAACAAATTCCTTTAATTATAAGTCTAGGTGAAATTCCGGGCACTGATTGTCCCGCTATTGATATTTTACTTAAATGGTGGGCGGCAAGGTTTAAAATTGTACATACGAAGACTCATTTATCACTCAGTTTTATGGATTGGTTTAGTTCATTGAAGTGCAACTTTTTCTAATTGAAATATTATTGCCTCAAGAATATTTTATTAAATATGATTCGCAGTGCAGGGTATCAAAAAGTTTTTAATTCGTAATGCATCAGAGCATATATTGACCCAAATTACATAAAATATAGTTATTTATTTCATTTAGACCATTTTAATCGTAGTACTAAACAGTATTTATGTCTATTTCTAAACATTTACAAATTGGCAGCTGGGCCCAGATTTGCATGGATATTCTGCATGAATCAAACTATGATTGCTTTCATAAAGTGGATTTATTGAAGTAATAATATAGATACTTAGAACTATTATAGAGAGCTTTATTTTGAGTTAATTTTTTTAGAAAATATCATATTTATTTATTTCATAGAATCACTTGCTAAAAATTACATTTTTCTGAAAAACTGCATTTGCGGTAATAATTAATTGCCAACATTATGGCAACATGCTGATAAAAAAACATTTTTTTATCATTCGCGTGCGAATTAAATTGTTATTTTACATGAAATAAATTGTTGAAAAGTATGGTTAAAATTTGTTATCTAAAAATTCCTTATAAATAAAAATATAATATACATGTAAAAAAAATTGATATCATTAAAAAGATAATTTTTTGAACTTTCATTTTTTGTGATAATATTTTATTAAGTTATTGCAAAAAGTATCTAAATTTCTTTTAATTTTTAATTATTTAAAATTATAAGTAAAAGTTCCAGAAATACCTCCCAGGCACAAATTCTCGACCCCAAAAGTATACACGTGCAAAATTTGGTAGCTGTAGATCAAACGGTGTAGCTTTTAGAGTGCCAACACACACATTTTGAGCTTTATTATGAGTATAGAATATTGAAAAATTCAGCTATTAATTTTACTTCATGTTGTATATTTTTGCTAAAGTATGGACAGAAATGTAGCGTGGAATGAATTTTTTAAATGTGAAACCAAATAAAATTATTACATTGCTTCCAATTAATAAAAGCTTGATTTAAAATCCACTTAAGGAATGTTTTATTTTTCATTGATCTTCATACATTGCTATTTTACTTAAATAAAAAAAAAACTATTGGAATTCTCCACTACTAAAGAAAGGATCAGAAAAGATACTATTATTGCAAGATTACATTATTTCAACGTATGTTTTGATGCTTTCTATCCGTTTCATAAAAGCAAAAAACAACATATTTTTCTTTTGATATTTTAAATCTTAGATTCAAAGCTAAGGATAAATTATGAAGCAAGGGCTAAATTAAAAATACCATTGAAGAGGATTTATTTTGCGCTTTGGCTGATAAAACAATGTTTCAGTCATTCAGAAAAACATTTAAGGCGTTGAAAAAATGTCAATAATGAGGAATAAAATCTCAAGAATCTCAGTTTTAAAAATCTTTTTATAGAACTCAATACATTCTTATTTTATTCAAATTTGGAAATGTGACAGCATCTTGAGATAAATCCATCATTCGGAAGGAACAGAACTGAATCTTTATTTCATATTTTGTTTCTTTTACTTCAGGAAAAATATTTTTTGAAAGTTTGGTTCCTCAGTGCTACCTATACCAACATTCAAATTTTGAAAATTTATTTCTTCATTAAAGAGTGTATCTTTTCTTATTTTGGCTTCTTGGTTACTTTTTATAGTCATTTTCCTTTTTCTTGCCTCTCCTGAAACAATTTTCTATTCTTCTGATTAATACCCTATGGATTAAGAATCTTGCAAATTCAAAATAATAATTTTATACACTCGATAAAAGAGAAATATCTCTAAATATTTACCTGTAATTGTTTATTCAACTTATAATTCAAAGGTGAAAAGAAACAAACTAATTAACTTTGAAATAAATGCCAACGCGTATTCAAAGCAAACACATAAAACTAATAGTCCTTGTATTTCTTTAAAAAAAATTCTTGACCCAAATAAACGAAAGAATCGAAAAATTTTGTATAAAAATAAGAGACAATATTTTCCCTTCAAACATATTATTAAAAAAATATTTTTAATAAAATTATTAACTAATTTATTAGAGAATAAGTTTAAGGAATAAAGTAGCAAATAAAAATTTTGAATTTATAAGAGGACACAAATAATAATTTGCAGATACCAAAATCATGTTTATAATAATTATTTAAATAAATAATCCTTATTTTTTGTACATCTATGCTCTATGACAAATTCTAACGAAATTAATTTTCAATGCTTATTAAAATATCATGCATAAAACTTTTAATGAGAATTCAGTTGGTTAAATAATTATCTTATTTAAATCAAATTTTTATATTAAATCAACTTTATTAATCAAAAAACGTATAATGAGGTCGGGTCAGATTTGAAAGAAGACTGTTTAAGTTTCGTAAATTTTACGTTAGGAGACCGTTATTATTTAATTTTTCTTTTATTGGCGTGTTGCAAAGCCCTATGAATGTATTTGTTCTTTAAAAAGCAATTTTACGTAAACAGCATTTTTCATTATAAAGTAAAACTTACTTTTTTAAAGTATGAAAGACTTTTTAATTACTTTAAATATTAGTTAATATTAGAATATAAAAAGAATGTGTTAAAAAGATATATACTCTCAATAATTTAACAAAACAGTCTGGGGCAACCTATTCAAAATTAGGTTTTTTTAAGTTTTAACTATTGCTCGAAACATTTCTCAATTCATTTAAAAAACAATTGCTATTTTTCAGGAGTTTAATAAATATAAACAATTTTCATTTAGGAATATTGACATTCAATTGCAGTTTCAAAGTATCGAACCAAAGTTTTCGTATGAAATATTGTAAATGAATATCACAGATCATGAGCGTCTATCGATAGCCATCAATCCATATTCCTTTCCTTGGCAAGCATTAGCCCTTGTTGATCAGCTGTATGATCAACTTCTATCCCTAGAGCATAAGAGCCGTATCCTGAGCCGCTCTTGCAGTTATACAGGGAAGCATCGGTGACGTCCCATGGTATGAATACATATGCATCGAAAGGAACTGTCTGATTATCTTTTGTTAATTATTAAAGATATCTAAGAATATATTTAATAATTTAATTTAAATTAGCTTATTTTTTAAATGCACATGATAAACATGTCCTTTTGGTATCGATAAACTATAAAAGAAAATATTTGCTTCACGACGGGGGCAGGACAAAAATTAAAAACGCGGTAAAAATTATATCTTAAATAGGAATGAATAAAAATAGTAAAGTATGATATTTTGACAAATAAGATGTGAAACATTTTGAAAAAGCGTAATTCGATTATCAAAACTTTAAAAACTTTTAAGAAGAAAACTTTTGTAGATTGGTTTTAAAAGAAATTTGCAAATTTTATACGTAATTTGAAGGTTTTAAAATATATATTTCTAAAGAAAAAGAACTTATTTCAAAATCAATTCAGTATTCGATTGAGATTTCAAAATGCTGAATATTTCCCTCAACTTGGAGCCCTGTAATCTATACGTTTAAAAGATATGATTTCAGTTTGATCGTTTTCTTTTCATGGTTTAGGAAAGGTAGCAATAATGCCATAAAAAATACTTTTTTATATTTACTTTTACGAAATAAAATCATCCTACAATATTATTAATTTTGTGATTGATTTGTTTGTTTCATATTAAATATAGCCTTTTTATTTTTCCCTACTTTATCAATTCGACATTTTAATCGCAGCCCTTTCGATATTTAAAAAAAACAGAATAAGTTCACTTGTAAATTCAGTATCATGTTGATTATGTGGTTTTTCTATCCATTAACCTCTTTATTACTTTTACTCCTGTCAATTAGGAAATGCCCAGCAATAATTAGAATGAGGAAATTAGAAAAATTAGCATCGGATTTAAAAAACAACTTCACTTAACGACTCATTGATTCCTTACTTTTCTTATTGTAACGATATGGCCTTTCCTTATTAATTTTATCAACTCAGGATTTTTTTTATGTTGGTATCTAAAATACCTCTCCCGTCCTTTTTATTGAAATGTTTTTTTTTCTTATCAGTTCCGATTCTTTTCCGGTTTATTCATTTCTAAATTGAGCCGATTGCTCGAGATTTCTTACCTATGTCTCATGACGATAATATTTCATCTGTTCTTTGATTTGGTTCAGAAGAAGGAGCCCAAAGCGCATTATCATTATGTACAAGGTATTACTTCCAAATTATCTGATCTAGAAACACAAATTTTGTATTTATGCAAACACTACTGTTTAATTGCTCACATTTAACAATGATTTTCCCATCGACTTCAATTTAACAAAGACTTCTACAGCATATATTTTCAGTTTTCTGCCTCAAAAACTAATGTGAAATGTTGAACCTGTCACCGCGTATTTTTACTTTCATGTCTAAGAAGTATAGAGCGTAATAAAATATTCAAACTCGAGATTTTGATTATTCTTCGTGTTTCAGGTCTCTGAGTTTGAAAAACCATTTTCGGCATGGTGTTTGTCTCTGAAAATGACAGAAGCTTAACTCAAATAATCTTTCAGTTAGGCCAACGAAATTTGATATATTAACTTAAGACGAAATTTTTAGGTCTCTATAAAATTTTGAATGAAATTCATGCAGAAGAAGTTTGTCTGTGTTTAATGTGCAAGAGAACTCAATATCTACAAAATGTAATGAGTTAGATAAAAAAAAGTTTAGCATTTAAATGAAGATTCCTATCAAATTTTAAACCAAATGTGTCTCAGGGCTGGACGTCAGTCGGTCTGTAATTTTGCAGGCATGTAAATGCACCATCTTGTAAAGCAACGACTACAATCAATGAAATTCGGAATGAGATCTAGTGACCACTTTGTGTCCAATTTGAAAAAAGACACCCGAAATGCATATTCGCTCGATAGATTCCTAAACATGTTGGATTCACTCCAAATATTGATATTTCTCAGTCATTGTTCATCAATGCCAAGGCAGTCATTGCTTTACGACACGTGGTACCCTACCTTCGTGTGAAGGCAGAGGGATAAAACTTTTATTGTAGAGTATGCCAGAAGGTGTCATTGTTTGCATAAATAGCAGATCACAAGCAACTCCACTCCCCCCTAGATACTCAGGAAAATCTGAAGGGTAGGAACTTTGATTAACTCCTAATGACAATCATAGGCCGTGGTACAACACCTCACGGAAGATGAACTTCCCTATATCATTAGGGGGTAGACTATCCCACACCATTTTTGTACACACATGAGCAGCCAGAACCAACCACCATGCCGGAAACCTTCCTCATATCTGAAGTACCACCCGTAATTAAAGGATAGTATAAATATTAGATACCTGACTTTATAAATAAATTTATTCTTTAGATTAGGTTTTCATATGATAATGCATCATTTCTATGTTTAATGATATTGTGTCGAATAACAACAGAAATATTTCTTATGCAAAATTGCTTTGATTAGCTGTTTTATAGTCAAAAAATATTAACCTATAAAATTTAACAAAAAATAATTTCTATGAGTACTCATTTAACTATAACAAATTATCGCAAATGGTAAATATATATTATATGAAAACAAAAACCTCCTCTAAAATAAGTCTCAGGCGGGAAAAAAGGTTGAAAAGGAAGGTATTTAGGGTTTAAAAGACTGATTTTAACCATACAATAAGAAAAGAATAACATGAAGAAAAGTTAGCATAAACATTTAAGAAGAAAAACGGAGAAACTTAAAACTTATATTGAGGTACGGAACCTAAAATTTGGTTTGCGAAAATGAATCTCATTAAAAATAAGTGTTGATTGAAAATTGTAAAATAAGTGTTAATTTGAAAAATAGCTAAGACGAATATGTATTTTTGTAGGATGAAATAAAATACTAGAAATATATTAGATAATAGAAAAGTATATTCTAAAAACAACGACAAAAAATAAGAATTTTTACAAGTAATGAACTTCACAGTATAAACATGTTAAAGGTTTTTTTTAAAAAAAAAATGTTAATTTTTATTAAAAGATTTAAATAAGGAATCTTAATACAGACGGTGTATTTCTTACATATCAATAAGTATTATAGTTATATATTTATTAATGTTCAATAAATGTTTTATTTTGACTGATTTGACTGATTTTAAATTTTCTTTTAAAAACGCAATGTTCTTATAAAATTGCTAAAGAAGTCAAAATGTTTTTCATATATTAAAATTCATTTTTAATGTATAAAGAAATTTCAAATTTGAAGTAAAAAAAGGTACTTAAGATCTCAAAAGCTAGCTTTAAAGTGTTAACAATAAATTAAGGAAAAAACGACGGGGAAAATTTACGTCAGGGAAAGAAAAGAAGAAAAAAAATCAATTATGTATATTTTGTATTGTTCTACAAACATTTTGATCTTCAGAGGGAAAATCCTTATTAATCTTCTAAGAAAAACCTCTAAAAAATTTATTTTTAGTTAAAATATTATAAATTCTATGATAAAACATCAGTTTTGTACAGATAATTCGAGTTGATTTTCTAAAAGTAAAAAATATTTAAAGCTCAGACGGGAAAAAGGGTTGAAAAGGAAGGTATTTAGGATCTAAAAGACTGATTTTAACCGTACAATACAAAAAGTATAACATGAGGAAAAGTTAGCATAAACATTTAAGAAGAAAAACTGAGAAACTCAAACTTATTTTGAGGCATGGAACCTAACATTTGATTTGCGAAAATGAATCTCATTATCTTTCACTAGAATAATAACGATGAATTTTCCTCTCAAAATAATGGGTTTTTTAGTACTGATTTCTATCAATTCTATCAAAAAATTCTAAACAAGAGAAAATCCGAGAACAGAAATGTTTGCAAATCTTAATTAAAAATAGATGTCAATGTCTGAAGGTCTAGAGTCGGTTGCAAAACAAAAGAAAAGAGTGAGAATGCCGGCATAGAAATTCTAAAAGGAAGGGAAAGGATAGAGAGTCAAATGTGAGTGTAGAAATAGAATGTAAAATTTAAACTGGAGAATATTTTTATATTATTCATCTTGAATTTTATGTAAATTCCATCTATTATCTAATAAAAAATTTCATAAATTCTATGTGCAGAAACCAGAACTTTACACTTTTAAAAAAGGTATTTGAAATATACAAATAAATTTATGAAAATTTCAATTACAAATGTGGCAACTCCAGTGTAGTTAGTTTTTAACAATATACAAACTTCATAACTTATCACCACTCTGTGTTGCGAGAATGCTCCGTCTTCTTCTACATCTGCTCTTCATTGGAACTCCCGAATATGTACTAAAGTGCACCAGTGGAACTGCTTTTAACTGTTAACTGAGTGAAACTCCAATTTGTTTTTTTGAGTGCGTGCGTGTGTGTTTTTTGTTTATTGACAAGATTTTTTAAATATTAACTTCTGGAAACCGGGGATAAAACCCTTTGTAGCTATAAATCCCAATACCTTATATTTTTCAAGATTTCATAACTTAGATTGCACTAAATATTCCTAGATTGCAACATGATGTGAAAATAAAGAATATATAACTTTCACAAATATTTATAAACTATGTATTTAAGTGTCATTATTTAATTAATACAGTTATTCAATCAACCAAAATTTATTAATTTAATTAATTTTACCAGCATATGATATTTGGGATAATAATGCAACATATAATTTATACCAACCTATAAAACTAAAGACATAAAGATAAATTTATTAGTATTTATCTTAAAGCATCGTATTTAATATTTATAACATGGAGAAAGACAAATCTGTGCTGAGAGATGTAACTTGACTTTCGATTTTATAAAAAAAAATTCTGTAAGCAAAGATACTCCGTTACAGAAAGATATGAAAAAGAAATCATTGTTCTAATGACGCACCATGAGAGAAGCTGTGTTCTTGTGCATGTCAAAATTTGTTTTCAAATAGACCGAAACGAAAAGGGCGTATATCCTTATTCTGCAATGAAACAGAGCATGGTATGTTGTTCAAAAAATTTCCATACTCAAATGCTCTCTGATGAGCTAGAGGCGAAAATAAATATATATTTCAGCAAAGAGAACTAATAATACTGAAATAATTTTCTCGATCACACAAATATCAAACCTGATAATAGAAAAATGAAAATAAAGAAATGAATGAAACAATTTTTCAGATAAAATATCTTTAAAACTGCAAAAGAAAAAGTAAAAGAGAGTGCATGTAAAAAATTTAAAAAAGAAAGAGCAACTCCAATCTGATCCCTAACAGAAGAGTTCATCATGCAAATGCTCCCCGATGCATCGGAAACGGAAGAGAAAGACAATCAACATGACATAATTGACTCATCCGGGACTGCCCAATTCACATGGGTATAGGATTTAAAATGACACAAACAATATAGTGTATCAAGAGCCCATTCCTCCAGTGTAACGCCAAAAAAAAAGGAGACAAAAAAAATTACTCAAAAATTTAAGTCACATGTATGTTCAGAAGAAGAAGAAGAAATAATTAATCCAAAGCCAAAAGGATCTCAAATCCACTCCGTTGTACCAGAGGAAAAATCACTATGATAGAGACGAACCATGAATGAAGTTGAACTACCAAGTTGAGCCGATAGAAATTATGAATCTCTTGGCTTTACTACTAAGAACTTCACAATCACCTCTCCTTGATCTCCAAATAACATTGGCCCCTGTCCAATATGCTGCAGATGCTGGATCCACCGCCACAGTCCTTCCCTCTGCTATTGTAGAAAAGAGGTTTGTTTTCAAAACACCACATGGATACGTAACCCTGCGCGATAAAACAGTTATTATGAAGTCTACGCCAGAATCCGCTGCTCCTCTTTAAGTGTGACATTTTTTCATACCAATCCAAAATTAGATAAGCAAATAGGTCACTATATATTTGCTGATCTTCTCTGCATTTTACTGTCTTCGATATGTTTTGACGGAGATGTCACATCTAAGAGAAACTGTGCGATAGAAATGCGTGAAATTGTGTGATTGAAATCTGTTAGACTTTGCATGTTTCAATGTGCTTGCTTAGGAAGTAGTTTGGTTAAGTTATTTCACTATTATTATTGCTTCTTATACACTTATTAAAGAATGAGGGAATATCTTTTGTTCTAGGACTTGGTCAGGTTTCAGAACATAGAGTAAAGGATATAAATGGTAAAAAATCAAAGATGCTATTGCCTTCCCGAAAGAATGAAAAATGTTATACTAACTCAGATCAAAGTGAAGAAACATGTTGAATTCATCGGGAAAAAAAGGAAAACCTTTGATCAATCAAAAATGTAAACATTGTTGAAATGCTATATTTTTCCCCCTACTCGAATTTTTTTAAAAAGAAAGCTTAAAAAATGTGAAAGACAGAAATAATTATTAAAATGTAGGTCACAGAATGGATAACGATGAAATCAACATGGCATGTTGCCCAAATTGCATACCTCTCCCCTTATAGAAAATACCTATGGAATAAAATGGGTAACATAAAAGGATAGGTGTCACATCAAGTTCTTTCAATTGGAAACAGATCACAAATTTATTGATGGTTTAAGAGTAAAAAGTAATATATTTTTGACATCATCAAAGAATGCAAATAGATAGCGACTAAAATATTTGTAACCTAAGCTTCCCTGTTTTCTCCTATAATTGAAAAGAAGGAGGGGACGTTTTCACATATTCTCTAATAAAAATTTTATACCCCCATAAAATTGTAGATGCTGACCTTGGATGAAATCGGTGGACGACAGATACAAAATATAGATATTTGGCGAGAATCTGGCCATTTTACTGAAAATATGCGTTTTGGACGTCCCCTGGTTAGAGCTCAAACTTGCCCCGGAAGCATATAAACTAACCTTACGGCAACGGCAACGTGGTGATGTTTCGCAGTTCCGCGATGTGACAAAGTGGTCACGAGCACCTCCACATCAGAATTTGGAATAGATACTTTAATTTGTAAATTTAGGGTACATTAAAATTAATTGAACTAGTTTGGACGAGCGCAATGAAGCTGTAACGTTATTTAGATTGGTAATTAATTAATGAAAAAAAATTTTCCTGAGAATAGTTTTGTTAATTAAAAATAATAGATTTATATTATTTATGGGCTATTGAGAAGTTTTAATGGAATTACGTTGCACGTGCCTTTTCTATTGGGGTGTAATTATATGTCTATTTTGCTTAGTTGGACTTTAAAAAACATTAATTCCAGAATTTTACGCGTGTAGCACATCGTAGCTATCTAAGGTCTAAACAGGTATAATTTTGAAATTTTAAACCCAGATTGGTAACAGAGTTAGTTTGTCCGCAGCTTTTTTACGGCTGGGAAGTTGATGTAATAATTTTCAATTGCTTCTCTGGGTCTCTTTCGTGAGCTAGGCAATGCAGGATCATATGCAGGCAGCTGGAGTAACTCGTTACGAATCTGGGGTAATTTGTCAAAGAAACTTTTCGACGTATTTTTAATAAATTCCGAAACAGGTTCAATTTGGAGGTCGTCATGGATAATTTTTCCTCTGACGTACCAAGGTGCGTTTACTATTCGCCTCAGATGTTTATTTTGGAAAACTTGCAACTTCTTAATATTTGTGGCTGATGTGACCCCCCAAATTTGGGAACCGTACATTCTGGTTGGTCTTAAGATGGCTTTGTAGAGCAGAAGCTTGAGCCTAATCGATAGCTTGCTCCTAGGAGCGTAAAAGCTGACGAGATTTTTACTCGCTATAATTCCTTTTGTGAGGGCTGCTTTAACATGACTGTTAAAGCTTAATTTTGCGTCTAGTAACAACCCTAAGTATTTGTATTCATTTACAAAGGCCCAAATTTTGGGCTGGCCAAAAATTTGGATAGGTACTAACTCGGGCATATTCACCTTTCTAGAAAAGAGGAGGCACGCGCATTTAGTTGGGTTGACTGTTATCTTCCAGTCTTCGAGCCAGTACTGTAAAACGGTTATGTACTGTTGAATGTTGTGAATGACTGTCTGTGGATTCCTATGCTGTGTAAGAATGGCGGTATCGTCTGCGAATATCGCTACGTGACAATTACTAGCTCTTGGTAGATCATTAGCATAAATGTTAAAAAGAGTTGGGGAGAGTAAACTTCCTTGTGCACAACCGCTCAGGATCGGTCTGGGTGAAGACATTATATTATTTACTCGTACCCTAAAGTTACGTGAAGTTAGGTACGAGCGTAAAATTTTGACAAATTGCGCCGAAAAATCAAGTCGCATGGGCTTGAATAGTAAGCCATCGTGCCAAATTTTGTCAAAGGCTTTGGCTACGTCCAGAAAAAGTGCACCTGTGGTTGTAGACTTTTGAAAGCCATCTTGAATCAATTCTGTAACACGAACTAGCTGGTGATTCGTCGACAAATTTTTACGAAATCCAAATTGTTCCGATATTAATATATTTTTGTCGCTGAGAAATTGATTCAGGCGTTTCAAGAGCACAGATTCGTACACTTTACTCAAGCTACTGAGTAGCGAGATGGGACGGAACTAACCCTACATTGATAGGAACCTTACAAAAATGTAAGCCCGCTGATTAGTTGGACTCATCTTACGTCAGGACCTGTGATGTCAACGGATATATTTGTGTACTAATAGCGATCCTTTGTTCTTTTTTTGACATAACTACTTAAAACATATTATTTTTTCATTCTTTTTGAAATGTCTGTGTTTTCGGAGACTAAACTTCCAACTTCATTTTCTAATGAAGTTGAATCATATGTACAGATTGTAATAACTGTTCGCAGCGATGTGAAAAATTTAGAATTTTTAAGAGAATTAATAATATAATAATAAATTCCCATTTTTCTAACAACAAATATTTTTTTATGGAAGATTTAAAATAATTTGTATAATTTTTCCAAAATTTATTTTTCAGAAAAATTAAGCATTTAAAAACTTATCTTATTTTCAATTGAAAAAAATCTGGTGCCAATTTTTTTAGGCCATTCCTTTTTCTCAAATACGGAAGTTGAAAGGGAAGCCAACTTTCATTTACCAAAATTTTTTATTTTCATTCGGAAAAATTTCAAGGATTTTTTAATGAATTCTAGTTTTTTTTCTTTCTGAAATAAACTTTTTACAAGGAATTTTTTTAGACCAAACTTGCTACATAAGCGTTTATTTGGGGAAAATAATATAAATTCTGTTGTGTTTTTTACAGATATAACTCAAGAATATAGAGCAGATAGAAAGCAGCACAATTTGAAGCTTATAACAGTTGGCTATTCAATTTTTTTAAATTTGAATGTTTTTTAATTCACGCAAAAAAATTCTAGTTAGCTAATTTTTATAATAGAGGGCGCCATGGTGTAATTTTAGTTTGTTTCCAAAAGACGGATAATTAGAAATGTTTACAAGTGAATAAAATAAATGATACAAAGAAACATATTTTAATTGATGCAGAGTAATTTTTTGTTCACAATTTCTTGTTTATTTTGAATTCCTATTTGTGTTCGTCAATTTTCCGAGTTTCGATATACATTTGTAGCATTCTTCTAAAATTTTCACATCACTTCATCAAAAGATTTGGTTTGGAGTAAATGATTCCACTTCATTATAAAATGGTCGGAAGATTTGTCTCCAAAAACAGAGACATTTCATAAAGATTGAGAAAAAGAAACTGTACGAATTTTTTATGTCTAAGACCAGAAAAGCACTGCGCTAATCCTTAAACATCACATTTCATGACGTAGGATGAGTCCAACCAATCAGGGGGCTTAAATTTTTGTAAGGTTCCTATCAATGTAAGGTTAGTTTATATGCGCCCCGGAACTACAGCTGTGGTCACGGGATAGCATAATTAATTTCAATTATTTTTTTCATTGCATTGAAGAACTATTTCGTTTATATGCATTGGAAAGTACAGGTGACAGTCGATCAACTTTTTGACATATTTGGTTTAGAATTTGATAGTAATCTAAATTTTAGAAGGTATAAATTTTATCTTTTTTGTGTTATGCAGTTATAGAAATTGCCTTTACTCTAGCAGACAGACTGTCTCTGAATATATATCACTCAAAATTAGATAAAAATCTACAAATGAAGTCGTAAGTCCATGTACTACATCCGCGTGAGGTATCGTTTCAAAGACGGGCAGTAGTGCCAATAATGTCTTAGGTGGTTTCTGAAATGAGGATATTCGCCAAAATTCAGTAATTTTTGGACGATTGCGACCCTTTTTCTATACTTCTGATGCGAGAGAGTAAAAAAGAATTGGAATTTCAATACTTGACTGTGTAAACTGATTAGCTTCAACTTTTCTATGCTTTACCTGGAGAAATTCATGTATGTTCCTTCATTAAATTATTCCTCCCTTTGGGATATTTTCTCTCCCTATTCTAATCAACCTGAGGATATCTTTACTGTTTTTTCTATCCTATCACTGCAAATGGGATGTCAACATTTTTGTCAAGCGTGGAAATAGAAGCAATGGGAACTTTCCAGGCAAAAGAAAAAACTGCAGAAAAATTTGTCGTAAGAATGTCTTTCATTTCGTGTTTTTAGCAACAGAAGGGTTTTTTCCATAATAATTACATATTAGTTCCTCTAACCATACGACAGATAGTTTTAATCGCTTTTCTTTTAGTATTACCTAATCTATGATGAAAGGTTTTTCCTCATTAGAGGAAAAATACGTTTTTGTATATTGGGTACTAAAAGGATATAGAACAAACTTTCAACAATTTTGTTTTGAAATTGTTGGTCGTTTTCCATTTGTTACATATATCAAACAGCTAATGAAGAAAACATGGTTAGTTTTTAGATAATAAACATGGTTTCATTTGACCTTCGGAAACCATTGATCAATCATTTGAATCTTATGAATCAATTCAGTGGCATTGTTGACCTCCAACGTTCTGAAATGTGTTCATATTCATAGTAAACAGGTTAGACCAATGGAAGTCTCCTTACATGGTCAGTAAGATTAATATTTCATTACTCCCTCCAAGCGTATTTTAAGTGAAACTTTCGCACGAATAAAAGCTCATAGAAATAAGTCTTCTCAACATTGCATTGAAGGATTTTGTAATGCGTAATGGTGATGATGATGGTTCATTTAACAGCATAAAAAATATTTTCTATATTTGACTATTGTTTTTTAGAAAGTTTTATCAAAAAATTTTACTAATCCACAAACTAAAGCATAAATTATTAATTTGCACTGTAATTCATTTCAGCCTTATAAATTTGATTTATAATTCATAAAATATTATGAAATCTCAAAATCATCTTTTCTCAATTTCACCAGACAGGCCCAAGGTAAAAAATAAAATTTAGCACAATCTATTCGCTAATTAACAATTATTTTCTGAAAAAAAATTGGAATATTGTATTAAGATCTAGAATATACATAAGTGCAAAATTACAGAATTCTAGCTCATAAGAATGTGAGCGAGCAATCTATTTTGGAAGTTCCTTATACAAATAAAAGATGTCAAATAGAATAATAATGCTAAAAATGTATTTCCAAAATACAAAAGAAGATGATTATAATACAAATACACATCGAATGCACAAGAGAATTGTAATGCAAATATACCGCAAGAGCGCACTCCGCCATCTTTTCGGTCAAAAACATCCGATTTGTCCAACACGTCATACAAATTTTATTGTGAAACACATTTAAATTGAATACCTATCTTTTAATTCTCATCGCCAGAATTTCTTTTGTTCATCTTCTTTAAATTTGCATGATTTGGTGGGTGAGTAATAATTTTAACTTTTTTTACAATGGCTTTTGGCATTTTAAAAAGCATTGTATCTTTTGTGTGCGCTTAACGAAGATTTTTTTACTTTGCGTTTACCTTTGTATAAATGCAATATTTAAAAGTTTTTATTGTAATGTGTATGCCATAATTTTATTTTAAATCTCGAATTTCATCGGTTTTTTTTACTCATATCGTTTACTCCATGGTTTTCGAGTTGTTTTCAATACATCTGCCTTTTTTAATCCTATTGCTGGCACAGCCTGGCCGGTATGGGCTCCAACCAACCGCTTTATACATATTTTATCAATCCTAACTTCTCTTTCATTATTCAACTTTCCTTGAAGGGTTTCACTTAATACAGAAAATCGGAGCTAAATTAAATTTCAAGTAAAAATTTCGCTTCCCTTTTGGAAAATCTTTTATAGAATAGAAACTGAAAACAGTGTATGACCACACTCAACAAATGTTTATGGGTTTCGTTATTGCAGTAAATTTAGTTAAAGTGCTGTTTTTTTTATTATTATTACATTCTCTAATATGATGTAGATTAAGAAAGAATCAAGATCGAGAGCCAAGTTTCAGACCTCCTTGAGTATGAGAAACGTATGTTTGAAATTGCATCCGCCTGTCTGGGAACGCAATAACTCAAACATGCTTTGAACTAACCGGATGAAATTTGGCATAATGACTTTATACTTCATTTTTAGATTTTCTGAACAAAATCCATTCAAAGGAAGTCTAACCCATTATCCTAGCATAAGTTAACGCGATAGCTACAAGACGAAGTGGGTTATATCTATGGATAAAAGTAGGCACACAAATTGAACATCGAAAGTTTAGATAGATAAATGGTAATTTGGAACCAAATATTTGTGGATCTTTTTTTCATCATGACAATTCAGGGAAATCTGCTAGGTATGACTACAGATGTAATTTCACATCAAATTTTGGTGGTAAAATACATATTTTCAAAACAGATTCTGGAAAAATACAAATCCCCACAAATATACATATTTTGTAACTATAGTTCATATGTGCTATACATTGTAATCAGGACCTACCCCAAGATTTCGCATCGGGAGCAGAAGATAACGTCTTGATTAGAGAAAATTTGAGGGAAGTTGAATACATACATTCTATAACAAAAAAAATTCGAAGCACCAAGAAGCAATCATCCGATTGCTCTGAAATTTCGTATGCATGAGTGGTTTGACCGGATATGAAAATGATTAAATTTTGGTGTCCAATGAATGAATAGTTTGATCTCCAGTTCATTAGAACTGCGCATCCAGCAGATGTATATAAGAAGCAGTTCTTCAACGGTTGTTAAAACTTTCGGTTTGATTGCGATTCAGATTACTTTCAACAACTTAAAAAATACCTCGCCACAAGGTTCGTGCTCATTACGAGATACAGTCAAAGTTTGATAGAGGTCGTATCATTGGATTGAAAGAAGCTGTTTTGACAAATCGGAGAATCGCTCGTCATTTGAGTCGAAGCGATGCGGCGATTTGAAGGAGTTCAACGTCAGGATGGTAGTGGTCGACCTAGGGCCCCAACAGATCGTGAGGACAGAGTGATTGTCCTATCAGCTGTCACGGCTCCTATTTCCTCTCAATCAACCCTCAGGCGTTTAACCCATACATCAGTGTTCACCATGACCATTCACAGACGGTTGAGACAGCGAAATCTACGCTCGTGCCGACCGTTACTCACGCCTGCGCACTGCCGAGCCAGATTACAGTGATGCATGGCTCTATCAGATTGGAATGATGCTGACTGGGGACGTACAGCCTTTAGCGACGAATCCCGCTTCCAACTGTGTCCTGACGATCAACGAAGACGTGTTTGGAGACACCCAGGGCAGAGGGGGGGGATCCTGCTTTCACTACTGCAAGCCACACCGGCCCTCAACAAGGCATTATGGTCTGGGGTGCCCTTTCCTATGGTGGCCGGACCCCTTCAGTCGTCATTAGAGGTACAGTTACTGTACAGTTGTAGGTCGACGACATCCTAAAACCTGTTTTGCTACCGTTCCTTTTGCAGTACACTCGGCAGGTTTTTCAGCAGGATAATGCCATATGAACTGTCCGTTAGCTTTTCATACACTCTCTTTTCCATTGAGCATGTCTGGGATACGATGGGAAGGTGATTGCATCTGCCACGAAATGTTGATGACCTCGTTCGACGATAGGAGCGAATTTGGTAGGAAGTACCGCTGGAGACCAACCGGTATCTTTATCGGCTTATGCCACGCCGCCTGGAAGCTTTATCCAGGATAGAGGTGGGCCAACACCTTATTGAATTTGTTACTGAAAATCTGAAAAATTCTTCAATTGTTCTGAGATTTGAATCATTTACTATTCTGTACATAGTCTTCCTATCCACCAATTTTCGTCTTAATTGGCCAACTTCTTCTTGGTGCATCTATTATTTTTGCTATAGAGTGCATTCCTTCCTATGAATGAAATGAATAGACTTATTTTAATTCAAATAGCATAAGCATTTTTTTACGAAAATGTTTGTTCGATATGTATAAATTTGATGTAAATCCACTAATGTAATGTTAAAAAAATAACTAATTAGAAATTGAGGCTATAATTTTTGAGGAAGATTTTCAAAATACAGATTTATATGAGTGATTTGTATATATACAAAAATAATATTATAGTCCAGTCAGACTTCTCTGAGAAACGTATTCTTCATAAGAGAAAATTTAAGAAAGATTTAGAAAATGGAAGCTATTCGTTTTAGATCCTACTCTAGTCTCCAAAACAAAATTTCTCATATTCTCTATCAAATTTGAAAGAATCCACTTATTTTCAAACTGAGAAGATTCCTGAAGAAACAATTTAATGAGATATCAGAACAAAAAAGCCGTGCAGGTGAAAAAAAAGGGTTTTCTCATTAACCAATGTTGAATTTCATGCCTGAAACTCGCAATTCCTTTCATTTAATAATTGAGATTTTTGCGGATTCATTTGATTCATGTTAAATATCTCTCAAGTGCTTCGACGTAGCTCTCTACGGTTCTTGTTTTTTCAATTATGCAAATATCTTTTCAAAGAAGCCAATAGCAAATTTATGCAAGGAGTTTTGGGGTTAATTAGCATTTTACTCCACTATAGCATTTTAAATGATGTGGTCACATTTTATTATTTTATTTTTGAATTAACTAATTAACATTTCTCTTTGAACAGAATTAATCCAAAATACATTGAAGGGAATTGGATTGTTTTCGACACTGAAAATCGTAGAAATTTGAGCTTGCAATGAAAGAGACTTTTTTCAAATAGAAATTGCTACTGATGTAAAATAGGGCATGTGTAGAGACAAAATGTAACATTTTCATCATAACATGGCATTAAAAATATTTATTTTTCAAAAAGTATTTTTTTCGTCGTTATGCGCTAATTTGCAAATTGATAACTACAAACCGTAACGGGCATAAAAAACAAAGAATAAAATCTTCTCTTAATTATCACAGTATTAAAGAAAAGGTTCAATAATTACATTGAATTTATTTTTACTTTAGCATACTGATAATAAAATATAAAAAAAAATTCATGATCTTAAAAATATTTTTTTCGTATATCTTTGAAATGTATTGTAATATATTTATATTTTAAAAATGTATTACCAACAACAACAAATAAAAATGTATTTAAGAAATAAGTAATACTGAAAAAAATAATATAACATTATTTAATATAGTACATCTTTACATCGAAATAAATTTTGTACAGCAGAATTGGCAAAAAAATACTTTGGAAAAAAGAGAAAAAAAATTATTACAGTGGCTGTTGCTTATATTTTGAAAGGCGAATTTTTTTCTTTCTTACATCAAATCGCGAAATATTCTGTCGCTGATATTAGGTCAATAATGGAAAAACTTAAGCACACTAAGGCTGAATATATATACACTGAAGTGACAAAAGTCATGGGATAGCAATATGCAAATATACAGATGGCAGTAGTATCGCAGCGAAAAAGTATACATGCGCAGTTTGTTTTCCAGAGCCTTCATTTGTGTTCAAGTTATTCATGTGAACAGGTTTTTCGTGATTTATGGCGGCACGACGAGAATTAACAGACTTTGAACGTGGAATGTTAGTTGGAGCTAGACGCATGGGGCATTCCATTGCGGATATCGTTAGTGAATTCAACATTCCGAGATCCACAGTATCAAGAGTGTGCCGAGAGTATGAAATTTCATGCATCCCATCCCATCATGGACAGCGCAGTGGGCGGCCACCTGCACTTAACGACCGAGACCGCCGACGTCTGTGTAGAATGGTCAATGTTAATAGACACGCAACACTTCGTCAAATAACTGCAGGAATCTATGTGGGACGTACGAGGGACGTGTCCGATAGGACTGTGCGGCGAAATTTGTCTTCCTTGGGCTATGACAGCAGAAGACCGACTCGAGTGCCTTTACTGACAGCACGACATCGCCTGCAGGGACTCTCCTGGGCTCGTGAGCATATCGACTGGTCCCTAGACCAGTGGAAAACCGTGGCGCGGTCAGATGAGTCACGATTTCAGTTGTTACGAGCTGATGGTAGAGCTCGAGTGTGGCGCAGACCTCACGAAGCCATGGACCTAAACTGTCAGCAAGGCACTTTTCAAGCTGGTGGTGGCTGCATAATGGTGTGGGCTGTTTTTACATGGCATGGACTCAGTCCTCTGATGCAACTGAACCGATCATTAGCCATTCATGGACTTCACGTACCCACACAACGATGGGATTTTTATGGATGACAGTGTGCCAGAACTGTTCGCTATGGGTTTGAAGAACATTCCGGACAATTTCAGCGCATGATCTGGCCACCTAGATCACCCGATATGAACCCCATCGAGCATTTATGGGACATCATCGAAAGGTCTGTTCGTGCCCAAACTCCTGCACCATCCACACTTTCACAATTATGGACGTCTATACAGACAGCATGGCTCAATATTCCTGCAGAGGACAGCTGAGGATATATATATATATATATATATATATATATATATATATATA
>JAOUZG010036559.1:2619676-2631192 GCA_026289955.1 Argiope argentata
ATATATATATTATATATATCGTAAAATCTTGTTTTTTCCCTGAAAAACAAGATTTTACGAAAAAAAAAGGACTCACTAGCGCAATGACCCAAAGAATCGTTTGAGGAATGGAGTAGTTGTTGAGCTCCCCTGCGTTTTTCTCCTGTTCGATCAAGGCTCTACAGTTCCATTAGGTTTCTCTTATAACTTTAAACTGGCTTTAAGTTGGATTTTACTTCCGATTTAGTAAAGAGCCTTGCCTAGCGAATGTCAGTCTCCCAGTACTTGAATAAACAAAACACACGCTTGTTGCTTTGAAAAAATCTTTTATTTTTTGCATAGTTCATTTTGATTTCAATAAATTGTTCTTTTGGGAGATATTATTGTTGTCTTATTTTAAAAAATCAGAAATTATTTTTAATTAACGTCCTTAGTTTCGGAGCAAAGATGAAAATAATGATACAAAACTAAATTTTGAGTGATAGAGTCATCACAAGATTTCAACCATCTTACCTCATAGGAAATAAATGAATGCAATTTGATTAGACTTTCAGAAGAATATTGCTGAAAACTGTACTCATTTTTTAAAAATTAAATAAAGAAAGGTAAAGAGCGAACTGCGCTGCTGCAAAAATTTTTCAAAATCAATATCCTTTCTTCTGAAGTAAAGACAAAGGATAAGAAGATTAAGCAAAATAAGAAATAAAAGCGTAACCAAATGGTCGTCATTACCGACGAAAGCGGTTAATGAAGCTCCTCTCGAAGTACAAGAAGTATCTTACGTGCCTTTTAGAAAGCTAAAAAAGTAGAAGTACACACTTTCATAAATTAAATAAAGGAAGCGGAAGATCGTTAGCACATGAAAGTAAATGTATTTTAATTTGCTCAGCAATTACCAAAGAAATACTTCAGTTTTACCAACGACTGCCTACGTTATTAAGGAATGCAATTTTTACGAAAAAGGTAGCAATTGTTTTAGCATGAGTTTTTCCCTTTTTCGTGCGTAAGTAGCTTCTTCTTTAATCTATGAATACGGACAAAATAAATTAATGAGGAACTAGTGTTTCAAGAAGAGATTTTCTTTCCATGAATGAAGATTCTATTATAGGCCATGATTCCATCAATGATAGGCTTTTAAAAAAGTATTTGAAGCAGTGTTATAGGCTTATATTTGACATTCAATAAAGGCCAGGAATTCACTCGTTTTCAAAACTCACATAAATTAGCCTCTAACTTTCTATACAGTTCTACTCAATACATAGAGCCAAATCTAAAATATGAAACAGATGAAATAAAGTAATCAATGAAATTTTAGTAAAATCAATATTTTAAGATCAAAAAGTGCAAACTCGCTTAAGAGATTTTGGCTGTGGTTGAAAGAATTGTAGAAAAGTCTATTGTACTCTGAAAGGCAGCACTTGCTATTTCTTCAAAAAATGCTGCTTTCATTCAAAAAATATGCTTTAAAAAATAAATTGCACTATTATATCTATTAATAGGATAATGCCGTACTGTAATATATATATTACATGATAATATCTATAAACACGATAACATTGTATATATATATATATATATATATATATATATATGTTTATATATATATATATATATATATGTTGCATGATAATAGTATGCTGACAATACTGGCAAACTGTCAGCAAATTAAACTATACGACATACATGAGGAAAAATCGCTCAGGAAAATGGAAAATTTCAAAAAATTTTCTAAAGGAAAAATTGCTGAAACTAGAAATATCACATTTGGCACAAAATTTTATGATATTTTGATGAAAAATTAATTTATATTTTAACATTTCTTCAGATAACTTCAGAGCTTGTAATAGTAAAAAACGACTTTCCCACTACGTTAAAAAATGTTAAACAAGCTTTTCAATTATATTAATTTTATTTCCAGTCGGTTGTTTACATTCTAATAAATTTTTAAAAATATTTTCAAGTGTACAATACTTTTCATTGCTTTAATTCCTGGATTATATTCACGCACGTCGCGTTTATAATTTTTACTTGAACCTTAATGATACCATAAAACTGAAACTCTAAATATAAGCATTAATTAAAGCTTTCTAATGTTTCAGAATGAGATCCTTTAAATTTTGTTTCAAAGAGCTAGCAGACAAAGAATGAAATCCTTGATGGAAAAAAGTGTTAAAGCACAGGCTATCTGGTTGAAGCCGTTGCTGAACAGCAATAGGGGCGATGACTGAGACGTCAGCAAGAGCCAAAAATCTCTGGGTCAGATCCAACGGATTACCTTAATGAAAACTGTTCAGTCATTGCTCCAGCCGTAAAAATAATGGTCATTTCCTCGCTCTAAATAAATAAAAAATCCTTTTTGTCAGGATGACAAAATATCTGTCTTTTTCCCGATACATTTTCAGAGTCAAGTCTGCGAAATTTTAAACAGGAAATTTCCGAGTTGTTGCCCATTTGATACTAACTTGAAAGGTTAAAAGCTGAAATAATATGAAAATAGTTTCTTAAGAATTACCTAAAAAAACACACACAATAATTTATAAAATTTACTTTATTTTCGATTAAAAGCTTTTCTAAACAGAAAAATTTTTTATATCTGTAATTTTCCTTTGAAATGAGTTCAGCACAGGCTATCTGGTTGAAGCCGTTGCTGAGCAGCAATGTCTTCAACCAGATAGCCTGTGCTTTCATTTTGATTGGATAAATATCTTAAACATTCAGATTTACTAAAAATTAAAATGAAGATAACACTGAAGAATGAATTGATTGGTATTATTGTTTATTATATTCCTTTTGAATCCAATTCAAATATTTATTAAAAATTGCTTTTTATTGTATCCATTGATTGATTTACTAAGATTTTACTTTCAGCTTAACAGCAACCAAAATACAAAAGAAAACATTGCCAAATATTCTAAATATTATAAAATTCTGAAATTATTTTGAATGCACTATCATATGACGTCACTGATACGGAATCAAAATTTAATTAAATTAATAATTTAAATAACAACTAAATTATGAATATCTATAATTTTGAATTAGAGTAGCTACACCAAAACATACAACTGCGCGAAACTAAAAAAGTTTAGCACACCTGATACTGAAAGTAAAATTGATTAAAAATTATATCTTCATAAAAATGAAACGAGTGAAATTCATTAAAAGAGAAAGAATCATGAAAGGAAAATATTAGAAACTTTAATTTAATAATACTGCTCACAGTTCATTGTTTTTACAGATTACAATGCTCAGTGTTCCTGGTTTAGTCTTTCCCTTTCCCCCTACTTCTCCAGACATCTGCCAGACTGATGCCATTGAAACCAACTGATTTTTCCCTGAATGCGATAAGTGAATGTCAAACGAATCAAATCAAAGTCAAACGAAAATATATAATGAAATGAATTCTATAAATATATAATGAAAGGTCATGCTAAGTGCATCTCTGAAATGGTAAAAAAAATTTCAAATTCACAACAAAAATCAAATTTAGAATATACGCTATCCCAAATGGCTAAAAATTGAGCAAGATATTCTTATCCAATAATGTTCAACTCCAAACGTTGACTCAAACTTATACTCTTTCAATGATTCACCGAAAAGATTTTAGATTTGATGCCCATAAATGATGTGTGAAGAGCACAATTCGCTTCAAAGAATAATATTTTTCAGCTGGTCATAGCACTAGGCAACGTCTATCCAAACTGGTAAAGCTCTATGGCCAGTTTTAATGTATGACCGCAGAAAGCTATGGGTGGTCGAATGACTTAATAAATGTTTGTTGTTGTTGTTTTGGTGTCTCAGGGTAATAAAAAATATTTATGAAGTAAAGAAACTTTCATTTTAAATGGATTTTTATTATATAAGATAGCTTAGAGTGATATTTATAAATTAATGAAAATTACATTAATGTCATTTTCAGGATTATTTTATTAAGCAGAGTGATACAAGCAGAACTTAAGTCTTACACTAAATTTAATGCCACTGACTGTGGACTCATTTATGTTCAGATATTTCCTATCTTAATATAAGAAAGCCTTGCAAAGTCAGATGATTTTAAAATAAATCTAGAAACATTTGTTGTAATAAAAAATAATGAATACGAAGCAGATAAATGCAAAATGGAATTATTTATTGAATAAATTATTTATTGCTGGAAAATACCTTCAAAAATTGTTAATAAATTTAATAATTCATAGAAAAAAATTATTGTTACATTTTTCTTGCCAAAAGGTAAATCTCAGTAAAAGATATGCGTTCCCATTCGATAATAAAACTGACTAGGCTGCATAAGAATTGTTTCTCTTTTGCACAATTGCTTGAAAATGAAATACGTACTTCAGAAACTTCTCTTATGTTTTCATAGTTACCTTTAAAGATGAAAAAGATTCCATTTTTCTAATATACTGTTAAAATATCCGATATTTTCTAGGGAATTCACATATTCAGTTTAGTTAACAATAGAAATTGCATTGGTTGTTGTCTCTTCTTGACGGACTAAAATATTTAGTCTTCTATCAGTTCTGATATTTACCGCTCTATAACATTTTCTGTTGACACTTTAAACAGGATTTTGAGGGCCAATCATAAAGGAAATAATAAAATGAAACAAGTCTGAATTGTGGACAATTATTGAGTGCCTTAAAAACGCGCAAGTTATAGTGTAGCTTGTAGCTGCTTCAGATAAAAAAAAACATATTAGTTTTGAGCATCATTTTAAAAATATGGACCGAGGAAGACCAGCTGTTTTCTTAGCCTTTGCGAGTTTCTTTTCCGAATACACGACCTTTTGTTTAGCCGACGAGAATAGAAAATCTGTAATCTTGTCATCGTAAGCCTCAACTGGAGCTTACTGAGTTCCTTTTTTATTCCCTGAATTGCAAATAAAATTCGTCTTAATTTCATCTTAGATTCAAGCTTTAAAAATTCCGTAAAATAATTCTTGCAGTTTCTGTTTAAAATTCAATTGAAAAAAAAGAAATCAGTAATCTTTAATACCATGACTTAGAATTTGCATTTTTTATTTCTACGGAGTTTCTTTTTATACCAATTGTTCTCTTAATCCTTATACCCTGTGTATTTCTCAAAAATTATATTACTTCATGTTTTTAAATTTCAGCATCAAAGTTTCTGGTAAATTTAATTTTGAATCATGTATTTTCATACATCTTTTTGTTGTTGTTGTTCACGTACTTCCAATTTTAACTAAACTCATCTCTCGGTTTAAATTATTTGCACATCCTTTCTGAATCTCTAAGCCTTTAGAGTCCTACTTTGTTGCAAATTAAAACATCCTTAGATTATTGTGGACATGTTAATTCGAAGATGTAAATGAAGTGTCAGAATGACGAGCTCTGTCCCAAAAAAAGCCTTTAGGTCACTCCTATTAGGAAGGCAACCGTAATGAATCAAAATTCTAGAATCAAATGAAACGTCTCTTTTCTTTCACCGATTTTTATATAATTAAGTAGACAGACAAATTAATTTCATTTACAGACGCACTGTTTAGTTTGACACTTTTAGTGAATAATATTAAGAAAGATTTTAATTTTGATCATGAATATTATCATTATTAACCTAACATGTTTAAAAAATTAACCTGTAAAAGAACATTCATTCCAGTAACTTTTGGCATAGAGAACTATTTGACACATATGTAGGAAGAAAGACATTATTCAGATATTAGATAAATTGAAAACTTTTATAGTTTATCTCTCTCAAGGCTTCTACTAACAATAATTTGGGAATAATTCCGTGCATATTTCAACAATTTATCAAAGTTTTTTTACAAATTATGCGATAATTTCTCTTATTTCTAACATTTATCAGTATGAACACTTCAGTCTCTAATCTAATATTCTATATGGACAAAGAGTACAGTGGATGCCGCGTAGTCAATCAAGCTGTTACCATTCGTTTTATACAGTCAAAGTACTCTTCTCCTGTTTTGATGTATTTATACAAAAATACAATGTTCACAAAATGTCTTTTAAAATATTCATTTAGTGGGTTGACATCTTTTAATGTTACCAATTTTTGAAGTAGAGAAATGACAAATCCTTCATTTTCAACTTAGGCAATAATTGAAAATCCTAGAATTTTTTGTTCCATTTGTAATGATAATAATTAGTCCCATAGGTTGGGGTTCACATTCTTTCTTATCTGCCCTAAAGTGGTCTGGATAGGCTTATCGGACTGTCATGTCTTATTTGAAATGGTAAGGGTGTTCAACACACTTAGCGAAAGCGAAATTAAAATGGAATTGCAAAAGTAAAATGAATATCAAAATGTGATTTGAGTGTTAAATATAAAGCTGAAATTTGAAACAAGCGAAAGCTTTACCTCATTGCAACACTACGGTGCAATTGGAAATTTCACAGCTTTTTCTCGTAAACTTTCGAAAAATCTTAAACTTTGGGGAGAAAAATCAAGAAACAAACGCTGAAGATTCCGTCGGGGACGAACGTGATAGAGAACATTTTCCAAAGAAAGACGGAATGAGTTAATTATATATTTTAAAATGCAGCATTAAAAAAAATTTAAAGGAGACATAAAGGAGAATAATATATAAATGAACTGTTATGGAATAGTTGTCAAAAAGCAAGAATCAGTGATCTTTTTTTTTGTTATTTTTGAAACAAATTATAAATAGACCTGACAAAAGTTTCCTCTCTAGCTGTTGTATCTTCATCCTTCCATTTTAGCTAATTAACATTCATTTCCTATAGATGGCGCTGTGTTAGGTCATGTGATTCCTTTTCTTTATACTGTACTTCTAACTTTTTTCTCTAGTCATGTTGTTGCTGTTGAATAAAATGGAAACCAGATGCTCGCACTGACTTATTATGTCAAACCAATAGCCATATTTTATCTCGTGCTACAGCATCTGGCGCCCAACGTTAAATTCGCGCAGTATTTGGCGCTGCAACTGAATTTCGAGCAATATTTACCCGCTCAAATTGGAATTTCCGAAAAGGAATTATGGATGACAGCTGTTTGATTCAACGCAAAGTTTTGCGGACTGCTGTAACAAAAACGACTAAAGAGCTGGATACATGCATCGCAGCCAACAATGTTTAGGAGGCATCCCTCGCATTTTCTATACTGGAAGAAAAATCTAGGAGTCTGTTTGAAAATGACGAGAAAGTCATCCAATATCTTTCTTCAACTACCGGAGAAACAGCCGAAAGTAAGGCTTCCACTTCTGCCGAGATCATAGAGGCTGAATTTGAGAGGTGTGAAAACTACCGTGATGATTTTAATTCTGCGAAACTTCGCTTTGAAGAGTTCCTGCAAAGCTGTGCAAATCGAAATAAACCGAGGGATTCCACCGATCGAATCTCCATTAGTTTGCCTAAACTGGAACTTTCAACTTTTGACGGTAATCCCAAGAATTGGTTTTCTTTTTGGACCATGTTCCCAAAAATTGATGATGATCCTAAATTGGAGGACGACATTAAATTTGCCTATCTGATGCAGACAACCCAGGGTAAGGCTTTCGATTTTGTTCAATCGTATCAAGTTTCTAAAAATGAATATAAATCTGTAATAAAAAATTTAAAAGCACGTTTTGCTGATGATAAAATGTTAATTGAATTGTATGTACGCGACCTGTTAAAACTTTTTTTTCAATCAATCGCAGAACATGCCTTTCGTTAACTTAGTAGATCAATTGGATGCGCATTTGCGCTGTTTAGAAAATTTGGGTGTAACTAAAGAGAAATACGCATGCATGCTTTACCCACTAGTTGAAGCTGCTATTCCTGAAGATATTTTGGTTGCGTGGGAGAGAGAGAGGAATTCAACTTCTCGTTCAGGAAATATGAATAAGGACTTTGAATTACTTATGCAGTTTCTTCGGAATGAAGTAATAGGCAGTGAACGGATTTGAATAGCTAAGGGTTTTTGCTCAATGTATAAAACCAAAGTAAGGAAAATAAATAAAACTGAATCCGATCATAAAATAAATTCGGCGCCTCTTGCCCCGACTGCAGCTGCATTAATAACTCAAACAAAAACAGATGCCCGAAGAGGTTATGATAAACGTAACAGGGTCGAGTTATATTGCTTATTCTGCGAAAAGCCCACGCATAGAAGTAGTGACTGCTTCACCGCTCAAAAGTTAACATTAACCCTCTAAGGGTTATACACGTATTTCTACGTAGCCGCAAGACGTCACGGCAAGGGCGCTGCACGTATTTTAACGTAGGCTAAGAAACGACGCTCTTTCGTTATGCACGGATAATAACGTAGGAGGATGTCGGTTCTCCAAGTGTTGCTGACGCATTTTAACGTATTTCTTTCCCCCAACAAGTTTGGACATCTTGATGGATCGAAGGGGAGTCAACACAATGGATGTTTTACGACCATTTAAGTATGTCAAAGGAACTGAGGGCTCGACAAGCCCTTTAGGGCAAAGGGCGTTTTGAATGGTCACGGAGTAAGAGAGGAAAAACATCTCGTTGAATAAATCAGGAACAAAAAGTTTTCTCAAATTGTGTGTCCCATAAGCGTCTGTGTGTACTTAGATTTAATTTGTACTTAGTGTCAATAGTATTTCTTGGATAAAGCTTATTTGAACGAAATTTTGTTTTAAAGTTCCATTGAATTTTTATTCAGAATGCGGTTTTATGCTCTCTTGTGATTAAGCATCGCACTGAAGCATTAGAAACTCAGAAAGAATATATTTGAAAAATTGCTATCAATATATAATTAATAAATTAAATATATTTCGCATTTACAATTAAACTATTTTTAAAATGCAAATTTGTGTTTTTTACTCGAATCTCTACCTCCAATTATTTTTCTTCGCTCAAAGTAAACAGATGCGATTGAATTTTGTGTTTAAAAGTAGCCTAAGTTTTGAAGAATATAATAAAGTATACTGTTATATTGTTTCTCTTTTCAGATTTATATTGTGTAATAGCATGAAATTATGTGTTCGATTTTTTATAATGCAACTACTTTTTAAAGTTGTATAATGAACGGTATGAAATAATCTCTTTCAAATTCATAAAAGAAACAATAAAAACATTTTTTTTAAATTATTTATATCTGGGAAGTTTAGTTATTAATGTTTAGATATTTATTAATATTAGTAACAATTAGTATTTTAACTTTTAAAACTTGGTTATAAGTATTTATACCTTGATGTAGATAAAAAAAATAAAATAAATAAAAAATAAATAAAATAAAATAAATTAAATGTTTGAAAATTTTTAACTGATAATATTTTAAAAGTTTTAACTCTGTAAACTATCTTAACATATTTTTTTATTAGTTTATCAATGAAGACACTTTTCTTAGATAAAACGGTAGATCTATAAAAAATTTTAAACACAAAAATTCCGTATTTTACAGTTTTTTGAAGCACTTTTTTTTTGTTATGCTAAAGAGACTTCTTCATTAGAGGCTAAAATCTGAATGGATAAATAACATAACTTTTGATAAATATTGTGCAAAATGCAGCACGACTTTTAATGACATGTTTTTAAGAACCTACTAATGGAAAATAATGCAAATAAAGGCTTCAATGTTGCGTGAACTATAAACTATTTATGAATGTGGAAAAGTTTTAGAGTTCATAGCAAGGGCTTGAAATCATAATCTGTTATTTACTAATATCAAACAAATGAATGTACATAACTTTACTCAAATTTTGGCAGGTGTTTCTTATGAAAGAAAACTTCATAAACTGCATACTTTGGTGTGGATTGATCTTAAAAGTTGTCGGGCCCAAACTTGAAAACATTTTTTATTAAGAGTTTATTATTATCATTATTAAAAGTAATCTAGGGATTTACAATCATGATAAAGATCAATGGTAGTATTAATCTTCATATTTTCTCGTATGCATATGCTAATGCAGTGTAGCGCTATCCGTATTCTTTAGTATATTTGAATAGAAACAATGCCAATGATATTGGAGGTTTTTGGAAGCACCTAGGTTCTGGGGCCTTTAATCTTTCGCTCGACTGGAATGGTGGATAAGTGACAGCTCAAAATATGTTGAGCATTACTGAATAGAAATAATTATGAATTTTGTATCTTTTATATTGGAGAGAAAATTCGATATTTTTGTGTTAAAGATGTCAAAGCAACGTACCAAATTTCATTTATCTATTTTTCGTATTTTTAAATAATTGCTCAAACACTCACGGAAAGACCGACCCAAGGATAATCTATATTTTGACACATTATAATAAAAAAAATTTAATACAAATCTACATTTTGATAACTCTGTGTGACTCGTATAGTATTGGAATATCATGAATACGCACACAGGATTTTTACATACATATTCAATCTAATATTTGACACAATATTACATCTAACTTATTTACAATTAATTTAAGAAAATTGTAATATGTTTACTTACGAGAATGAAAGAAATTAAAGATTTCACAAATTCTTTGACTGAAATGATTCCTAGTGAATGCTCTGCCTTTTTAATTCTGACTATAGAATACAGAAAGGATTAAAAAAGATTCAGGGATTTAAGATGTTAAAAAAAATGGGATTAAGTCATATCCAATATGCTACATTGAACTGAAATTTGAGAAACAAATGTTTATTTTTAAGTCAATTATATAAATAATTACTTGTTTAGCAAATTTTCCAAATATTTTAACGTTTCTAAAAAACTGAATTTGCTAATGTAAGTTATCATGTTTAATATAAAATAGTCCCCATGCATGTTTCTTATGTCCAGTGTTTAATTTTGTCCTAAGATGCATCAATTACTCAATAAAGTTAATTTTTTTCCTTTGTTTATTGGAGATCTTTTTGATAAACAATGAAAATTAAGTATCAAGCGTTGTGGATGGGTACGATTTGCTTTCTTTCAGCATTTTATTTATTTATTTCAATTCTCGCTGTTGGCTCACACTCCCCTATATATATCTTGTTCAAATTTTCCATCGTTAATAAAATACTTTTTATGCATCCAATCAAGTTCAAGTAACTATTTAAAAACATGTAGTGGATGACATTTGACGTGAAGACAGTTTTTTCAAATATTAATTAATTAATTAATTAAAAATTAATAAAATTCTCCATCGCTAAATAAGTAACGAATTCGGTTAGTTTTTTCCCCACGCCAATGAGATTAGGCTTAACATGTTTTCAGCAGATTATTTTAAACGATTCTGTTTATCTTCGTAATGTTTGATGCAGTTAAAATAAACATTGTAAATTAATCGGGTTTTTTTCGACTCATTTTGAAGTACTTTCGAATTAAAATAATTGAGAATAAATACATTAAAAATTTCTAATCTATATTGCATTATCCTACTAGTGTAGTAAAATCACGCATTTTGAGAAGTCACAATGGGTTTTGAATAATCAATTGGAGTTGAAAATTCAATGCTAGTAGAAATTTTTGATCGATTATTTATAGTAATTGTAATTATCAGGTCGGAATAACCTGGTTGGTAGGCGTTAGTTTCGCATCCCTTGAGCTGCAAATTCGAACCCGCCAACCGAAGACTTTCCGTGTGTGTGTGTGTGTGTGTGTGTGTGTGTGTGTGTGTGTGTGTGTG
>JAOUZG010036559.1:2631202-2655295 GCA_026289955.1 Argiope argentata
GTGTGTGTGTGTGTGTGTGTGTGTGTGTGTGTGTGTGTGTGTGTGTGGTGAACGTTACAAATGTAACATTCATTTGTCGTGGTCACAAGTCCTCCATGTCGAGAGTGATATTACTGTGCCTACTGGAGTAGAGGTGATCGTTCTCTGTTCTAGATCTAAATTACGATCTATGGTTGAATGATTGCAGTCCGTCCCATAAAAAGTGTTTTTGACGTGTGTTAGCACTTCTGGGCTCGGGTGCTCAACGGTCCATACTCTCAAAAGTTATCGCACCCTTCCTTCCGTTGTAAAGCGGAACACGAAAATAACAACAACAATTGTAATAATTTAATAAAAAGTAACTAAAATAGAATTTTAATCGCAAGGTGACACCCGGCCCGGATAACCTGGTTGGTTGGACGCTGGATTCGTATATTTTCGGCAGCGAGTTCGCCATCAACTTCATAAATTAGAAAGGGGGAAAAAAGGAAACGAATAAACAGCAAGAAACAAAATATAATAGTCCAACACCATATGTAGACAGGAAAATTGCCATTATTATAATCATTTAATAAAAAGTAACTAAAAAAATTCCTTTGCTGACCTAAAAACGAATTAATTAAAAAAATTGTTTTTTATATTACTTGTTTATAATCTTCTTTCTCTGAGTCTGAGAAACATGAATACCGAATATCTGCAACATGCGAATGACTTTGCATAAAAAAATTTGGAGACAAAACTTTACGAAAACTAGTTCTATAATACGTGAAGTTAATAATTTACTGAAAGGAATATGAATTATGAGGCTTAACATAGTTAAATGAATATTATAATAAGGCATAACTATAGTTCATAAAATTTTAATTAATCTGATTTATGTTTTTAAATTATTCTGGTAAGTAATTTGTTAAAAAAAATCCAGTCCTTTCTGTTATATATACAATAAATTGAAAATAGAAAGAGTCGGGAATTTATACTTGAGGTGGATTTCGTTTAATGATTTCTCTATGAGTCTATACTGCGGTCATTAGGTTATACCTATAAATCTTTTGTTCGGCATTTTTGTGACTTCTGATTTCTATATATATACTTCCACAACGTTATTAAGATTATTGAATTTGTGCATTTTAGTAATTGCATTTGTTGTTCTTGTTGACTGGTGACGTATTTCCTTTTTAAACATTTTCCTTCTATTACTTATTTTGTATTTTCTGTTGAAATTTATATGTATTTATCCATATTGTGAAGCGATAGAAATAAAGCAATAATAGGCACCGCTCCGAAAATATCTAAAAAGTATTGCTACTTCTCTTATCAATATGGTTGTTATCTAATTACATAAATTTTATAAAGTGTAATGCGTTTTCCTATATTAAATCCGACATCCTACACAGTTGTGCAAAATATTTCAACTCATTGTTACAACAGTCAAATTTCTTTCATAATTGAAAGTAATTGCTAAAACCGGTCATTGCTTATAAATAAGGAATCGGTTACCTCTTATGCCAGTTTTCGAGAGATTTCAAACTATGCTGGCAAATATTTGTAAAATTTATACATCACAATATCACTGAAATAGCATTACTATATCTTCATTAAATTCCTTTACTTATATAGATTGATAATTTTAGCATGTCCATGGAGATAATCCACAAAAGTAACCTTTTCTTGTAAGCAAATTTCAAATACGGTTCTAAAACATTAAATTTTCTTAATTAATTTGTGGAACCGTTGGGGATTCCTACCAAAATAAGATGCTTATTCCTTTATTGAATCCATCGGCATGAATAATTATTAAAAAAAATTTCAATGATTGTTATCTCCACTACTAGCTGTCATTAATAAGAGAAAGAAAAGGGTCTGTTGCAAAGTTACATAAGTGAAAATATGTTTTACAAGTTTAATTTTTCATATTTATGACATCAATTACTTTTCAACGGTCGATTTTATAAAAAGATGTAAAATACAAAGATGTAATGTAAAGTACAACTGAAACTTTTGTGAATTACCTTGCTTGATAAAACTAGCAAATACAACAATAAATCATTAGTGTTTTCTTTTACAGAATGGACGAAAATTAGAAAATTATTTTATGTCCATTGTATTTTTTTAAGAATACTATACATTATAAACGCACCGAAATTAATGAGGAATAAAATATATTGCAGAATAATATTTAAAAGGAATCGTTTGTTTGTTCAAGCTGCCTTTTATTATTTTTGAAGGTAGCAATATCATTGAATGTGTACACAAAATAATGGGAAAAAATGAGGGAAAAATCGCAAAAAATATCGATAATTTTTATAAATTTCACAAACACTTTAAAATCACTAGAATATTCTATAATGCGAAAAATAAATTTTTAATAAGGACATTTAATCTGTATTTACTTTGGTATATTTCACGATATTTGAACTTTAAATTTCCTTATTTTAAAACATTTCAAGAGCGGAGATGCCATAATTTTTTTAAATAAAAAGAAATGATTACAAACAATATTGAGTTTTGATAAAATTGCTACGGGGTATTTAAGAACCCGGGTCATAAATACATTAGTAGCTAATTAGATTTCTAGAATTATGCGTTTTTTCAGATATCTAATCAATTTGTTGATTTGTATCTCTTATTATAATAGAATATGATGCCCGTTCTTCTAAAAAAATAATTTATGTTATATATTGTTATTTACAAGTATCTGTTTAACTGACCTATCCATGTTTAGTTCTAATTCTAGACAAATGCTACTATATTGCAACTATTGATTGCTCGGTACAAAATTTATTTGGAAAAATAATAAAAGAATATGAATACAATTATAATCCTTCACTAATTGCTAATTTTGAAAATATATGTGTAATAAGACCGAATGTATGATGAAAGTTTCTGTACTTAATATATCCAGCAAAAATTAAGTGAAAACCTATCTGTTTATATTTACACTGTGTAACAGTTTAGAAAGTGCTATCAGCAATCGGGGTTAAGCAGCAACCTATACACTATTCCTAGAAACCCTCTGACGTTTGTACCCGTACAATATAAACGAAAGCAATAAAATTTGGCATGAATGGGCGGTAATTTGCTGATACCCAAGGCTTGTTGACCTCCCATGAAGAACAGGAGGGGGAAGAGAGAAACCATTAAACGCTTGCAGTATATCTCGTCTGAAATACCGACACGCTTCCACGCCAGAAAACTAGTCCCGCTTCCATCACTTTACAGAAGTTTCATTCGTAGAATGGAAACGCTCAGAGGGTTAAAGGAAAGAAGGGATAAGGTACTTAAGGCAAAGGGATGTTTATCTTGCTTAAGAATTAATTGCCGCGCTGACAAATGTACAATGAGCCTTCGATGCATAGTCTGTACTAAAAAACATTATCCGATATTATGCCCCAATTTAAGCAAAGGGGAAGAATCTGTTGCATGCATTAACAAAATTGAGACAAATAGTGTCGTGAGTCATAGCTCATCTCATTCAGCAGATGTTTTATTACAAACGCTTCAAATAAAAGTGTCAGGTCCTTCCAGGACAAAGATTGTTCGTTGTTTATGCGATTCGGCGTCGCAGCGTTCCTATATAGCTCGTGATGTCGCAGAGTATTTAAACTTAAAACATGACCATTCTGAGTTTCTAACGCATAGTTTATTTGGTAGTATAGAAACTGAAAAAATTAAGCATTCGGCTTTAAAGTGTGAGCTTCAGGAAATACGCGGAAACTTTTCGTGTGAAGTAGTATTGTTGGACAAAGAAACTATTTGTGGTACCGTTCCTAAAATAAGTAAATTTGATACAAAATGCTTCACTAAACTTGGTATTTATTTATCCGATAGTGGAAATGATAATTCGGATATATCGGTCCTTATTGGTGCTGATTATTTAGGAAAACTTTTGACTGGTTGTATCAGTCAACAGCCCAATGGTTTAACTGCTGTCCAAACGTACTTAGGATGGGTAGTAATGGGGAAATCAGAATCATCTAAAACTAGTTCTACTCATGCTATGCCCATAATTTCGCTGCATAGTGCTAACAAAATTTGCGACCTTTGGTCATTGAATATTCTTGGTATTAGAGATCCTGTAGAAAATAAAACAAAAATCGATAGTGAAACTTTGTCTTTTTTCGAAAAAACTGTTAAATTTCGTGATGGTTGATACGAAGTAAATCTTCCATCGATTGAAGGTCACCCTGACTTAAGTGATTTGAGAGATCATTCGGAGAAACGTTTAGGCTCCATGACTTCTAAACTTATCGCGACTGGAAAATTTGAGTCTTATGACAACATTTTTAAGGAATGGGAACAAAAGGGGATCATAGAACTAGTATCAGTTAACGAAAAAGAAAATGAAATGACATGCAGGTACCTCCGTCACAGAGCTGTTTTAAGGAATCTAGTTTAACAACTAAAATACGGCCCGTGTTCGATGCTTCGTCCAAAGATGAAAATGCCGTTTCCTTGAATCAATATTTAGCTACAGGTCCGAATTATATTGAAATGATTCCTATTATTTTAAATAGATATCCTAAAAACAAAATTGGCGTGATTTCTGACATAAGCAAAGCATTTCTTCAAATAAGCGTATCTCCTTCCGACAGAAATTTTCTTCGCTTTCTTTGGTGGAAGACTTTGAAAAACGCAAAGTTAAAATCTACAGGCATTGTAGAGTGGTATTTGGCCTTTCACCAAGTCCATTTTTGCTTATGGCAACAATTTAGCACCACCTAGATAAAATGAAAGAAAATGGGAATGATATCGCTCTAAAATTGAAAGACGCATTTTAGGTTGACAACGTAGTGACAAGCGTCCAAAACAATCTCGAGTCGGAACAATTTTCAAAGACGGCTTGTCAAGTAATGTTCCAAGGGGGTTTTGAGCTCACGGGATGGGTTTTTTCTTCTCAAAGTGAAAATCGGGATTTAAATGACTGTAGATATTCTCCTGTACTTGGTCTTTTATGGTATTCCGATTCAGATACAATTGCGTGTGATGTTAACTGCATCACAACTGAAATTAATGATAAATGTACAAAAAGGCAACTTTTGTCGATTTCGCAAAAATTTTTTGATCGTTTTACCGCACCCGTAACACTCATTCCAAAGCTTCTAATGCAAAAAGCGTGGAAAAACGATAAGCTGGGATGGGATCATAAACATCCCTCTGAAATTGTAGAGGAATTTAAAATTTGGGTTTTTTGAAATTTATTCAAATTCCGCATTATTTCGGGGGATTAATTGATGAGTCAACTACTACCATTCACATGTTTAGCGATGCTAGTTGGAGAGCATTTGCAGCGTGCGTGTTTTTGCGTATCGAATGCGAAGATGAAGTTATAATTAGATTAGTTCAGGCAAAATAACGTGTCGCTCCTCTAAGAAAGGATCCCATTACTAAAATCAAAACTGAAATGTCTACACCAAAACTCGAGCTCCTTGCTGCTTTAATTGGTACTCGTTTGGTGCAGACAGTCAAAACTTCTTTGAACATCTCTGGTATCCCAACCTTCTACTGGACTGACTCTAAAGTGGTTCTTTGTTGGATAAAGAATACCGGAACATGGAAAACCTTTGTGAGTAATCGAATAAAGTAAATTCATTCGAGTTCTTCACAAGATGATTGATATTACGTACCATCTCAAATGAATGCAGCAGACATTGCGTCTAGTGGATGCAACGCCCAAACTCTCTTTTGTCTTCGTTAGTGGGAGGGTCCCAAATGGTTAGAAAATCGAGACTCTTGGCCAAAAACTGAGAACTGTGATTTTTCCGATGCATTGGAACTGGCAACCACTGAGTTAAAACCTACTGTTACGTCAAGTATCTCCTTAAATAACTCCGCATCCAATTTCTTTGATTGGACTAATAGAGTTTCAAAATTTTCTACAATTGTTAGAATTCTGGCTTATGTAAAACGTTTTATTTCTAATGCTAAATCTTTAATAAATAATCGTAGTGAAATCTTCTTAAAGGGGAACTTAGCAAACGAAGAGATAGCCCAATCTGAGCTTGAAATATTCATTTATATACAAAGAGAGACATTCGGAAAAAACCTCAAATTAATTCCTCTTAACTTTGTCATATACCAGGACTCCAATGGTATTCTTAGTGTAGAGACAAAATTAATCTTCACAGGTGATGACGACTTTTTCAGGCGTCCTATCCTGCTGCCAGACAAGCACGAGCTTGTTTCCAAACTCATAGAGGAAACTCATCGAACCTTCAATCACGTAGGTTTGAGACTAGAGTAGGTGTACAAACTCTAGTCACAATCCTTCGTGAGAGATACTGGATCTTGCGATCTAGGAAAACTGTTCGTTCAGTTGTATCCAAATGCATAATTTGCCAATATTTAAGTCCAAACCTACTACTACAATGTTTGCTCCTCATCCTGAAGAACGTGTACGAATGTCAGCCGTCTTCGAAACAACTGGAGTAGACCAAGCAGGTCCCTTGGTTCTTCGAAATCGTGATAAAGTTTGGATTGCTATCTTCACGTGTGCAGTGTACCGTGCGGTGCATTTCGAGCTTGTCTTGGACATTTCCACACACAGTTTTCTGCTTGCTTTGAGACGATTCATCTCGCGTCGAGGGCGAGTGAAAACAATCTACTCTGATAATGGAACCAATTTCATTGGTGCAAACAACGAGTTCAAAAATATCGATTGGAGTAAAATTGTGTCTCATTCAGATTTGAAAAAGATCTCCTGTCATTTTAATCCACCTACTGCCGCTTGGTGGGGAGGTTGGTGGGAGAGAGTGGTAAGAATGTTGAAGGAATTGTTGAGACGGAATTTGGGAAAAGCAAGTCTTGGCTACGAAGAACTGTATACTGTTGTGTGTGAATGAGAAGCCATCCTCAACAGCAGACCTCTTACCTACCTCTCCGAAGAGCCATCATATCTTTTGCCAATAACACCTTCTCTCTTTTTACAGGATCAGACTGAATTCAGAGTCGAGGATCTTGAACAGAGTGTGCTGAACCTACGCAAACGTGCGAAACACCTCCAGTTCGTTAAACAAAAGCTTAAGACGCGTTTTCAAAAGGAATATATTTCTCTCCTTAAACATTCCAGGCACGTCCATCAAACCCCATTTGAGGTGGGAGATATGGTATTAATCATCTCTGATGGTAAGAAACGTGTTTATTGGCCTTTAGCTAAAATCATTGAAATCTATAAAGGACATGATGGTGTTTCCCGAGTTGCAAGGGTCAAAACTGAAAATGGTGAGGTGGTTCGACCATTTCAAAGATTGTTTCGTCTGGAAACATCAGGTATTCTAAGTAAAACTTTGAGAACTGCCAAACCTGTTAAATTATAATATCAATTTTGTATTGGTCTTCATTAATACTTTTTTCCTTAGAACATATTTAGATGCTTTATGAATTTGTAACAAGCTAATTTCATTTGAATTTTTAATATTCAATTTTTAACTTGAAATTCTAGCTAGATTAAAATTTTATCCTTTTGCGGTTGGAGGATGTTGCATCTTCTTCCTTCCATTTTAGCTAATTAACATTCATTTCCTATAGATGGTGCTGTGTTAGGTCATGTGATTCCATTTCTTCATACTGTACTTCTAACTTTTTACTCTAGTCATATTGTTGCTGTTGAATAAAACACTTTAAAGAAACCAGAGGCTCGCACTGACTTATTATGTCAAACCAATAGCCATATTTTATCTCGTGTTACAACACTAGCTCTTACAGCGATCCAAATATTGTGGATTTTTATCTGATTCCATTATTGTTATAACCATTGATGTTATTGCGATTTTGAAGTCCAGAAATGATTGCATTGGGCAGCAGCTGTTAGGCACGAAAAGCCATTGGAATAGAATAACGATGAATTCAAAAAAAAATTAAGTATTCTCATGTCATTTTTCTTTATGTTTATCGAAAAGGTCAAGTTGCAGGTGTAAGTATTTTTTTACCATAGGTTCTTAGTATTCTCCATATGTTAAAGTTAATCAGTCCTGTATTTCAAAATATCGCATTAGGGCAATGCATTCGTCTTCGAGGACTGATCTTTATATTATTTTTAAAAATGTAATTTTTAAAATTAATTACACGGCTAATTAATTTTAATTAAAGTAACAATAGCATGCGCACACAAAATATACTGAATATTATTGAAACAAGAATCTGTTTAAACGAAGTTACTAAAGCGATGAGAGTATTGGAAAAATAAGAATTGTTTAAAAATAATGATGTTTTTAAAATTCGTTAAGTTCAAAGAATAAAAATAAAAAGTTACAATTATTAAAAAAGAAAACTTGTTTCTCTTGAAAACTAATTTTTTAATCGAAAAGTGCATTTTAAAGGGTTTTTTTGTGTGGTAATACGATTTCAAGTTATTGAGTAACACTGTATTAATGAAATTTTTCATCAGAATTTAAAAATATTTTTTAAAATGTTAAAAATTCCTTTATTATTGAAACTTTATCTAAAAAGGAATTGCGTGACAAATGTCGCAACTGTCACTCCCATGACCTGTTTCCACGATATTAAATTTTGCTCATCACTTCACACAATTGATACAATTGATAGACATGCCAGTCAATAGGCATTATCGTGTCCATATATTTTGTAATGATATGCAATCTCAGTACAACCTTAATATAATATTGCTTGGTTCAGGAAAGGTTTTCAAGGCATGCATGTCCATATACACAATGAGAACTGCATTAATATTCTGATTACCTTGAAACTAGCTGAAGAAGACGCCACTCTTCAAAAATATTTTGCGATCAAACACTTGCGCAGGTATGCTATTTTTGATTTATTATTTATAAAATTTTAATTACTTTGATTCGTATTACAATGATATTAGGTCATCTAAGAATAACCCCTGTGCCTTTTAAATGAAAACATAGTTTTAAGTTCCTTCATTTTCAAAAACAAAATTCAAATCTTCCTTGTGCTTTGATACTTGTGAATAACATCTTAAATATTTATAACAAAGAATAAAATTATTATATATCATACGAGATACTGATGCCAAGTGGTTGGTTTTACATTTAAAAAATATTTTTTAAAAAACTGTTGAATATCAATATACAAAAAGCCAAAGTGTCATGAAATAAATGTGTTTTTTTTAAAAAAAAAGTTTGTACCTAATATTTTTAAACCTTTTTTATTTTCTGTGACTTTATTAGATAAATTCTAATTGGAAGATCAATGCTTCAGGGGTTCTCCTCACAAAACGTCGGGGATTTTTTTTTTTCATTCTTTACCGATGAGGGTACCTAAAACTCAAAATCATCCTCCGTTCAAACATTGTGTGCGTGTGTGTGTGTGTGTTACGGTAAAAGTAGTAAACTGGTGATTAATTGAGATGGTTGTTATAATAATGGGTAATTAAGCATAATCAGCACTAAATTTGGTAAAAATGATAAAATAGTGAAAAATTTATGCGATTAACTGGTTTGTTTGCATAATTCCCAACTCGTACTGGTAAATGTGATAAATATCATAACTGATTCGGCCAGTAGAATAGAAAGCAAGTGGTTTTTTTTTTTTTTTTTTTTTTTTTTTTGTAGATACGACTCAAAGAAATTTTTCGTTGGATAATATGGCGTAAGAGACCACGAATTACAATATTTTATATTTTACAATTAAGAAGTCAATAAATGGTTATTTTAACGATAGAAATGATTATTGAGCAAAATTTGAAAGAAACTGGTAGTTGTTGTAAAAAAAATTTACATGAACTTGTACAAAACAGTTGCACATAAAAATAACTGCAGGTTCATATAAAGAGGAAACTAAGCCCATATTGTAGGGGAAAAAAAGCATTTATTCAAATAGCGTTAGATGTTATTACTAAATATCTTAAGTCTACTTATTTAAGCATATTAGACTGTTATGGCATTTTAGAATTACAAAGTTTCTTAGATTTTTTACATTTCCGCTTATGAGAATTGCATTGTCCCTTACTAACACATCGCTGATAGCCTGGACCACCAGAAAGAGATGTCTTTCTAACGCATTCTTCAAGTGATATTGCTAGATCTGTCGCCAAGTAGTCGCTTCTTCCTTGTAAATAATATGCCTCCTGTAATGAAATAAAACGAATAAAGTCCCTTCTAATCAGCTAGGCTCAAATATGTTTACATAGACAGGCGTATAAAGTTTTGGAGTGAATATGTTAGCTAGAGTAATTTTGTTTGTATTTTAACTGGCTTGGAATATGTAGTTAGAAATGTAAAAAATCTCTGACGAAATCGTAAATGAAACATCTAACTAACTCAAAAGGGATGTTTAAGGTGGGATTTTCACTTCGCTATCACTTTTTTAATATTGAAAATTAGTTAGCCATCACTTTAGGACAAACAGATAACTTCAATATCTTAGGGCTAAAAAGTGACTTTCGAGCCCGAATTTTGACAGCAACAATTTACGCTGCCAGAGAGCAACTGAAATGCACCTTTACCTTCCAGCTTGCCAAGATGATTTTTTTAAATTGTAATGCCAGCAATAGCAACGAAATATAATTTTTCCATAAAGTACTGATTATTTATACGGACGTAAAAGACTCTCCTATATATTTAGAAGTTATTAATAAGTTTTCAGAAATATACAACATTTAATGAAACATTACGACTAGCAATTAAGAGACAAATGAGAAAGTGTAGTCACATTATCTATATTTCCATGCAACAGAAACGTCATTACTAAAGATAAAGTAATCTTTTATATACATAAAAATATTTTTAGTCAATAAAAATTAACTTTTAATTAATTAGCATGAAATTTTGCTCAAACCCTCTTATCCTTCTTAGTTTAAACAAGGGATAGAAAAATCTTATTCCATAGATTGAAATACAAAACATACAAGTTAGCTATGAATTCTCATTTTTAATTGCATTCATTATGAAGGATTATTTTCCAGATTTTTGAAGTGTGATCACACTCCTGCAACTTTTGGTTTAGCGTCTAATCTTTTCAAATCACTGTAAAGTTTCACAATTGAGCTTTCATTTAAAAAAATCCTCGTTTTCTGCTGAAATAATATAAAATTTCCACTTGGAAATGACAAAACTGTTTCACAAAGAAATTCTGCCAGAAATGAAAAGTTGATTATCCATTGAAGCCTGCTCAGTAAGGTAAGACATGCCTGCGAATTTTCTTTGAGTAGAATGGTTGACAGGTTGTCACATACCCGTTTCTAGTGTCATTTTCAGTGGAAATGAATAAATTTGAAGAATATATATGAAAGTGAAGTACGAAAATAAATCGAATGTGATATTTGAAGTTGCAATCGCTGTTATATATTAAAGATACTTTTAGGCTGTAGCAAGGGGATAAAACTTTTCGTTTGAAACCAATAGCATATTTTAGTGAGCAATAATTAAATAGAATACGTTAATGGTTATACTTAGTCATTAGTATACGATTTGCACACCATATTGAGTACTGAGATGCCTGTGAAAGGATTCCTAAACAAATTATCAAACCACTCCCTTTCATTTGAGTATATTAATAGAAATCAAAATGAAAGGAAAACAAATAATCACACAATACATTCTTCTTTTGAATCCATAATGCATCCTTTAGTATCTTCAGCGACAACATTTCAGCTTCGTATCAGTAGATTTAAAAAAAATTGGAAGCTCACTTCAGAATTTCGAACCTTCTCTCACACGAGAAATTCTACCATAAGTTTAAAAAATAGAGAAAAGGATAGAAAATTAGCTGTGTAAGATAAATGAATTAACCCTTCTGATTTACTTAGTATTATTTATTACTATTAGTATTATTATTTACTATTTACAGCCAGTAATCTTGCTCTGACCTGCTGCAAAATCGCACCTTTTGGAAAAGCTGAAATTGGATACTTATCAACGAAAGCTTGAAGGATGGTGCTTTGAATTCAAAGAATTTATTTTCATATTTGAAATTCCTTTTTGACTTCCTTCTATTTTTTCTGTAAATCTAGGAACATTTTCTGATTGAAAATTTTAAACTTATCTAACGTTGGAAGGTTAATAAGTCAATAACATTGTAATCGGATTTGGTGCATTTCCATAAGAGTCAAGATAATATTAGGCATTCAAGTATTGCTATAATAACAAGAGACGGATCTTTTATGCAAGTCATCTTATTACCAGCTGCCATGCTCAAGTAGGGAACAAAAATCTTATCTGTCTTCTTAAAATTAAAACCAAAATTGGCATTGTTGCCTTTTTTCTTGTTGAAGAATTAAATCACAATTACTTTTTAAAATTTAATTAAGAATTACAATGGCAGTTTTGAGGTTTAAGTATAGAATAAAAAGGTTTGTCAAAGTTTTATTTTATTGCAAAAGAAAAGTATATCGATCAAAGAGAATATATGGAAAATGTACATCAAATTGAAAAGACAAAATAAACATAAAAAACAAAAGTTTTATAAGTATACTTTTACTAGTTTGCAATAAGGTAGGGATTTTTTGAATTGAACTATTTTCGTATTTTAAAACTTTGATTTATAATTTACTTCCCTAAAATACTTGAAGTCATTTTATTCATTATCATATTCACTATTGGGTGACACTGTTTATATGGAGTCGAAACTAAATTCAATTAGTTGATTAATAATTAAATTTTGAATAATAGGGTTCTGTCATCGAAAACTCAGAACTATAAATAATTTCAAAACTCTTAAATATTGGAAATTGAGTGAAAATTCAAATGCGAAATTTCAAATTTACAAACGTGAAACAAATCAAATGAAAATATATAAATAAAAGTAACATCTGAAACGACGTAACTCAAACTGAATCAAAATTAAAGCTTTAGACAGTTTCTATCTTTATTTACGCAGGCTGCTTTAAATATATACAAAACATAACACAAGTCGATTTTAACTCAGAAAATATTAAATGTGTGGAAAGAACATTTGGAGAGCGCTAGATTATCTATTTCGGTTTTGTGACAACACTCTGGATTATCTATTTCGGTTTTGTGACGACACGGTTGGGGGAAACCTGCCTTTAAAAAAGTAAAAATTGTTTAAAGCATCGGATTAATTAATTCTGAATAATTTATAGAGTTAGGCTGAAAAAAATCCCTAATTTTGCTCGTTTTAAATTACTAAGCATTATTTATCACTGAAATTGCAGGGGGGGGAGGCAGAAAGGTTGTGAAAGATTTGCAAATCCCATGTCGGCATTTTTAGTACCAAAAGAAATTGCTTCAAAAAAGTATGTTTTCTCAGTTCTGCTCTAATGTCACCACACTGACACAATTGACTTATTACTATCGCTACATTAGTGAAAAACTCCATTCAGGATTCTCATCTTATGAAATTTATATGAAAAAGTAAGCAAACAAATCCGTCATTTTTCTTGAGGTCGTATAAATACTTTCATAGTTTTGTGGATATAAATTTCAGATACGAAAAGGTTCTCTTTAGGTTGCATAATGATCAGGAAAAAAAGTCATTTGTTTTAGATAAAAAAATTCACTAATTAAAAAAAGATCTTTATAGAATAATCCGTTTGACTCGAATCAATTTCTATTCGCCCCCTGGTACGCCCTCCCAATTCTTCCGAAAAAGATTCCGCATCCTATTCTGTGAGCCCGGACAGTGAGCTCTCCCCAACTCGCGAACGAATGGCATGTCAGAGATCGCCTTGCAGGGCACGCGCGCACAGGAGTTATGAATTGGGGGGGGGGGATTTAGTATCTTCACTGAATCGATCGTCGGATACTTTCTGGTGATTCCTTCCTTACGGGCCATTAACCCCTTAGCCGGTTTTCCCGAATGCCGTGCGTGCATCCATTTATCAAATTTTGATAGTTGTAAAGAAAAAATCATTCATAACAATTATAATTCAGTAGTAAAATGACTTCGAATACGTAGATAAGCCAAGTATTCCATGGATTTCCATTTGAATCAAAATAAGAAAATATTCTCACAATAGAAGGTGTCATCTTGTTAGATAGTAAGGAAAATAAACCGGTTAAGGGGTTAATAGAATTTGGGCAATAAATACGCATTTTCTCAACCGATTGGAAAAAATTTGACAAAATTTTTTTATAATAAATCCGATTAAAGTCACTGCCTTTTCTAATTATTGCGTTTACATGTTAGTGTCAGTACATAATGATGTGGGACCAATCCGTTGTTGGAAAATTGTCTTCACTAGAGATGTTGAATCGGATTACCGAATTTTATTTAACTTCATTTTGTATTGATCGTGCTAGCTTATATTCGAACAGATTTTACACAAAATCTGCACATTGATGTAAAGACTGTATACTAAATTTCGACTATCTAGTCCAAAGTCTTATCTTCCAAAAATGTGTTTTCAACCCGAGGTAGGTTTGAAATGCAGACATTCGTCAAAATCTAGACTTTGAATTTTTCGAATTATAATTTCTCTATTCTACACATATGACAAAGTAAAAATAAACCATTTCGAAATTTCATTGTGCAATTTCAACTTTTTCAACAAGCCTTTTTGTTTACTTTTTTGTAACTTGAAGGACATTGCAGATATTTTGGAGAGGGGAGGGTCCTCTGGAAGCCAATGTATATCAATAAATAAATATCAATGCTTATAGTACATACTTTTTTTAACATGAATGGCGTGCTCAGTATACAATGAAAGTTGTAAATTGTCGCCTTCTCGTATCCTTAGTGATCGTCAAAAAATTCGGATTCGAAATTTTGATGAGCCTGCACGTTTTAGACCAATCTGTATTCGAAAACCACATTTTTAGAAATGAACCGTCTATCTCTCTGTGTCTGTGACAGAGAGAACTTAAAAACACATTTAGTTATTGATGAAATTTCATATTCGGTCTTTACACAAAATTTGAAGATTTCTAACAAATTTTCGGTGAAATCCATTGAAAGGAAATCTGTCTGTCCGGTTGTAGGAATATAAGTGTACATAAGAACTACAAAACGAGGAGATATCGATGAAAAATATGTCCACGTATTTAGCATCTGTTCTGCAGACACTTATAAAATTCTGAGTTTACCTTCTTCAGTCTGTACTTTCAAACATGCAAACGTGATAACTCAAAGACGCAATAATTTTAATTTCTAAAATTTGGTATGGAATATGATGACTACAATTCTAATTTCATGTCAACTTTTTCATTTCAATCGATTGGGAAAAACACATGCAAAATAGAAATTGGATTTTCCGACTCAATTAACCGCATTACAGGAATTAATCTTCTAAATTTCTGGGTTAAGAGTAAAGGGAAGAGAAAAATCAACGCAGTAAAAAGGTTTGCTTAGTATTTATGCTGTAAAGCAGCAGAACTCTATCAGAACTCAATGAATATTTCTTAGTGAAAATTAAAATTTTGTAAGTTAAAGAGGAAAAAAAATTTGAAACTTGCTACTACATTCAGTTTTGATGCTTAGCTCAGCATGAAGAAAAATGACTTTTGCACCAACTAAGCAGAATTAAATTTCGAAAATTTTGACGCTCACAGATTTAATAATTTGAATATACAAGCATCTCATTTGAAAATACACTAGGGCTATCACAGTTTTGCTTAATGACTAAATAATGAAGACAATACTTTAGCTAGCACGTTTCATCGAGCTTCCCCGCCGTACCAACGGAAACTCATTTAATCTAGAAGGATTTAATTGGCACATAATCCAAATGTCACTGCATTTGCTGGATATTCTATTTTTCTGGTCTCGAGCTCGTAAATAGAAGATCATGTTGCCCGGACATTACTACTTGGATAATGCTAATGTGAAACATTAAAGGGACGTTCTCGGTCCGAATAAACATATTTCGAACCATTCAAACTATTTGTACATCTAGAATTAGCTCTAAATCTTCGGAAAATCCATCGTTTTAACACATGAGATCAAAATAAAAGAACAACAATTCAGATTTGAAAATATTAAATCACAATTGATAAAAACCCTATTTTTCTCTCTTATCAGAAAAACATTTTACTAGATTTTATTTCTTTAAATAAATCTTTTTCAAATAAAATTTATTTCTCAAAATAGCTGTTTAGCTCTAATAGCATGATATACAATTAACTGTGGAATAGATGATTATAAATTTCTTTTAATTTGCTCTAGAAAGAATTACTTTTAATGAGATTTAATTTGATTTCTGAGAGATTAAAATAGCCCGGATGAATTTACATTCCAAAAATCAGGGTGATGTGGAAATCTATTAGAAAAAGATTATATTCGATGGAACGTAAAATGAATCGTATGTTCGTTCAAGAAACATCTTTTCATAATTATAACATATTGAAATACACCAAAATGATCAAATATAACTTTTCAAAGCAACAAATATGAATTCAGCGGAATTGCAAAATAAATATTTATTTGCGCTTTGAAAGGTAAATATGTAATCGGTTCTTCTGAATAAATTTGAAATAAAATTTATTTTGTTTCCCTTGAGAGACTATTTTTTACTTCTTCACCTCAAGTTATTTAAGCAAGAGTTTTAATTTTATGGAATAAAAAAAATGTCATTAATAGAATGAAATAATGATTAAGAATTTGACATCAGTACAGATAAAATGTACTGAAACAGTTTAGAGGGAGAGTTCGAATGATTGAAGCTTTAGTTTTGAGCCTCTCAGTCAGCAGTTTTGAATAATAGAGTTGGCTCTCCAATTTGCGTAATTTCCACTTGACTTTTCAGGATAATTCTCAAAGGAGTTGATATTGTGAAGAATTTAACTGAAATGCCCATAAAACTTATCTTCTCAAGTATTGTTGGATTTTTGATAAGGCAACTGCAAAGGACCTCTAGACTGAAAAGTACTTTGCAGTTAAAAATTAAAGCAGCCCATCAAAAACTTTATTTTTCTAGTTGCTAAATAAATTAATTTACAAAAAATACAAATTATATTTTAATTATAAAACATCAGGAATCTATTAAATTTAATAAATTTTAATTAATCATGTTCCGATAAGATTTATTGCAATAATTTAGCTATCACAGTATTTATAAAGACGTAGTATGTAATGAAAAATGTAATAATATGTGAAACTAAATCGATTATTTTATTATATCTATATCTATCTATCTAATATATATATATATATATAATATAACACACCTGCCATTGGCTTCGAGCGTTTCATAGCGCAGCCTTAATATCGCCGGCCCTTCAGTTTGATGTGATTTTTCCGAATATTCCACAAATTATCTTTACAATTGGCCGATTTAGAGAGTAGATGGTTTGAAGAGGTTTATATGTCGTTTAGAACTTTTCAGATAATTATAAAGCACCTATAAAAAGGAGTTGACCCTCCGTTATTCGTGAACCTTGAGTTTTCAAAATAAGTCCCAAATGATTTGTAAATTTGTTTGTAGAAATGAGTTCAATTGAAACAGTTCTAATACGACCATTTTGAATGTTTCAGTTGGCTATGAGAATGTAGAAACATAGATTTGAATACTGGAGTTAGTATTCCATATTTGAAGCTTTCTCATTACTTCAATACTAGAAGGCTTGATTAGCAAAATATTAGCTTATTAATTTTTAAAAAATGCACTTCGAAATTTATCTTAGGTAGATAGATATTCATAACTAGTTTGACATCAATTAGTTTTTACAGATCATAATGCAACAAAACTCCCAGAAGGACCGATTCTTGACTCTGGGATTTCTATTTTAATTGTTCACTGAACTAACAGATTCTTGAAAAATGTAATTTCGTTATTTTGTATTTTTTTTCAACATCCAAATTGTTAGTTTAATGCTAGATTCTATTATCAACTTTAATATTTTTTGCAGATTCAGTGTTTTATTTTTAAAATGTAATTTTTGTATGTGTGTGCTTTCTTTTATTCCGCTTATAATTGTGTGGTTTTTATTTTTCCCATTGCTAAATGCCAAAAATCTCCAACATGCTATAAAAATATCTTGAATTTTTATTCTTTATGAAGTCAAATCCATCATGGAACGTTTTCTGGGCCACGAAGTTCAATTGGTAAAGCTTTGAGGCCGATTGCTCTCGATTCGAAATCCTATTTTACTAAAGATCCGTCGTATCAGTGGATTTGGTAAACAGTCAATCTGAGACTAATACGCTCCTGCTGGTGTTGAAAAGAAATGTTAGCTTAGACGTTGTCTTCCTCATCTGAATGGAATGAAAAATTGTTCCAGTGTTGCTTTGATTCTGGACATTATGACTACAAGGAACCACATCAGTTATGACTACAAGGAACCACATCAGTCAAAAATTGGCTTCAACTTCTTAAAGTAAACGAACTTTTTAACCGATAGCCGGAATAGCACTGCATTCATTGTTCACGAGTTATTCACGCTTTCACTTCCGAGCATCTTTTGATACTTGAAGAGTTAACTGGTGCCATGTGAAAACTTCTGTATCAAATCCTCCGTAAACGATGTCCTAAACGGCACTGAAAGGGAAAAAACATTGTTTCCATTCATGTCTGAAATAATTTGAAGGATGTTAAAACGGTAATAAATATTGTTGTTCAGCTGATCATTTATTAAAACTTGAGCAAATAAAATACCATTATAAATACGGTAGCTTCTGAGGTTCAAAATCCCTGAACACCCAAGAGCAGAAATCTGATTTTTAGCTCATATAAAAATGACACACACACAATCATTTGCACAACTTCTTTTTACAGGGAATTTCTTTCATGCGTAGTGGGACAGATGCATACAATTTGTTTGCGTACCAGTCGTAAAACTGTCAATCAACGGTCTTGTTTCCAAGGCGGTTTTGTTACTGTAAAGGGTCACTTCTAGAAGAGGTTGCAACATTTTAAACGTTATCTTAAAAGTGTCAGATTTGGCGAAAGTTAGCATGATGTTTAACTCAATTTGGAATACTTAATGACTTATTGTTTAATACAGTAAAATGCATTTTAAAATTCATTAAACAAAGTCTGCTATTTGTTTCCGATGAAACATGAATTGCTTTTAACACATTGACAGCAGGGGACCCAAGAGACATTCGACGGCTGAGCGGCGGCACCGTAGCGGAAACTTCACGAACTCAGAAACCCGCGTTTTCGCGGGGCCGGATGTCAATGTGTTAAATGAATTTATTCAAAAATGTAATATAAAAATCAATGAATTTCTTCTCATATAAATACTGCATCCAATTAGAAAAAAATAATCTAGATTTTAGGAAATACATTTCTTTACATTAATTCCAGGATTTGCATTAAACGAAAGAATTTTTTTTTCATTAGTTTTGATTTTGTTTCTTCTTGATTCATTTATTTAATTCAATAAGTTCGAACCCTGAAATCTATGTTATTTAAATATAAGTTGTTTATTAAGTTTGAAATATAAATAAATGAGGTTAATATTATTGAAATCATTTGTAAGAAGGAATTAAATACAAATACAATTCTTGAAATACCGTAAGTATTAAGAAATGCTTTCACCCCCGGAAGTTAAGTTTCCATGTTATACAAGTTTTTAAAAAACCAGCTTTCCAGTGGAAGCGCCATTACAAATTTAAAATGTTCTGTTTGTCATCGTAGATTTAATTTCAAGGTTGTATTAATTTTTTAAAAAATATGTAATCTGATAAAGATAAATTATTTGTTAATTATATAACTTTTCATTTTTCATATGAGATATCTGTAGATGTTAGTTGAATTCAAATGTAATTTTCTTTTAGATGCACTATTATTACTCCATAACCCAAATCTACTGCTAAAAAATAAACAGAATAAAAAGTTATTTTTACATTACTATATGCATTATATATTCTTCGGAAATTTAGAAAAAAATACAATTATTTCCGATTTCAAAACAAATTTAGAGCCGTTTTAAACTTTCTAGGGACCTACATGAAATGCAAATCTCGAAACCCTTTTCTCCTTCGTAATTTAATTTCAATGTTGTTGCAATTTTTTAAATTTGTACTCTGATAAAGACAAATTATTTATTCATTATAAAACTTTTCATTTTTTATATGAGACAAATTATTGTCAGTGCATTTTACATCAAAACAATGCAAAAAGAAAAAAAAGTCTATTAAAACAGAAGTAAATTAATGTTTTGCTAACTAATCATTTGCATCTGAAAATCTATAGAAGATGTTAGCTGAATTAAAATTTAATTTTTTACATGCATTATATATTAAAACATAACCCAAATCTACAATTGAAAAATAGGATAAAACATGATTTTTACAATACTATATGCATTATATTTTCTTCAGAAATTCTAATATTTTTTTTTTGAAGATCGTTCTTATATGTAAAATAAGCCATTAAAAATCGAGATGAGTAAAGTAATATATTCTTCAAAAATATACATCTACACTTCTAATGTAAATTTCTACTGTTTCACTACGCTTTTATTCCATATTTCAAACAATGCAATTACTTCCAGTTTCAGAAAAATTCACGGTGTTTTAAAGCTTTCGGAGACTCCGATACAATAAAAATCTCAAAGGCTCTTTTTCCTTCCAAATTTTTTATCGATTTTAATTCAATTTTTATTCAACAGTTTTAAATAGCAAATTTTGAAAAACAGCAGGAGCAAATCCCTTTGTAAAAAGTCAATTTCAATATTTTTCATACAAAAAAGTGCACATTTAAAATGAAAAACTAACTTTATGTAAAATATTAAAAACAGAAGACAACTTCTTTAATACACTCTAAATAACATTGTAAAAAGAAGGAGCATTTTTCTAAAACTGAAACTTTAGATTTTTTAGAGTTATAAAATATCATAATAAATACATTTTAAATGTAATAAGGAATATTTCTAGAATTTAATTTCAAAAATAAATTAAATCAGTACTTGATTTCGACTTGAATAAATTTGATTGCACGGCTCTCTGTCGTTAAATGAAAGTATAAAACTAAACAGCTATCAAAAACTGCTCAACTTTTAAAGAGCTGAGGGACTCCTTGGCAGTTGACATCTTTGCTTACTTAATAACCTTTACCTAAATACCTTTTTCTTCTCCCTTTTGATTAGAATTATTTAAATAATCTCTTTGGACTGTTGACATTATTGCTTCCTTGTTGTCGATTCAAATCTCCTGGAAACTTAATTATATGTATTAGAAATAACTTTAAGGGCTCGTTCCGATGTTGCTATTGATTCGGAAGTTCTTAGGCAATTATTTTTCATGAAAACAATACGCATGGTTCGGATATTTTGTTACAGAAAAAGTCTGGTTAGTTCGCAATGAACCCATAGTTTGCAGAAGTCCAATTCAGACCAGATTAATATTTCAAGAGCTCATGGATTTAGAAAATTAATTTCTTTATTAAAAGAAATAAAGTCAGATTTTTGTCATTGCATTGCAAGAGATTTTATTGCTGTAGCATTAAAAAAGTTTTTAAAGAGATGTTTTATTTTTCATTGTTATAAAAGTGAAAATTCATTTCTATTTCTGTAATTTACTATCTATTATAACACATGAAATCATGATAAACTCTTCCGTATATTTCTGTTATAGAAATGTGTAAATTTTTTTGAAAATGAAATAAATTATTTGCTATTAATATATTGTTTTTTAAAAATTGCAAGTTTGGCCATCCTGGTAGTAAGCTATGATTAATGACTGATGAAAATTTCAATTGTCCCCGCCATAAAATGTTCTTAAACTTTAAGTTTTGATATATATATTAAGTATAAAAAATACGGTAAAAAATTTGATATCATTAATTTTTTTTTAATTTTAAAATGTTGTAAAAAAATTTTATCGTAAAATTTTAGAAAGGTATCATGGAAAAAAGTCGATATTTCTGTTAATTTTTCTTTAGTTAAAATTTCAAAAAAGAAAAAAAAAACACTTTTTTTTTTGTTTGATTTGTACAGAGCCATTACATGGACAGAAATACAAAAGTTTTTTCTTTGTGTTTAAGCCTCAAAATTCAGTTAAAAGGCCAATACTTTCCCTCGCCAAATACTCTTGCCAACAGACAACATATGTTGTAACAAACCTAAACTAATTACTCCCTTTCCCCTTTTTTTCAAAGAGCTACGCATGATTTATTGGACTTTTACGACCTGTACGCAAATCAGTTGTACGCATCTGTCATACAACCCTTTCATGTACCTCAGAAATAGAGCACAGGGGAAAGAACAACCCAGAACGCCCAGATCATGGGAAAGACGTGCCAGCCATAAGCTAGAATGTTCTATGTTAAATGACAACACGTGAATTGTCTTCCTCATTTCCTCTCTTACCATATCTCCCAAAAAAATTTATAATAGCTCATTGAATTTACTTTAAATAAGCATTCAGTTTTATTACAGGTATTTAACATTAAGCATAATAAGCGTTTAGTTATCTTAAAAAAATGTTTGCTTCAACGCTTTATATTTTAACCCTCTGGGCGTTTTCATTATACGTGTGAAACTTCTGTAAAGCGAAGGAAGCGGGACTAGTTCTCTGTCGTGAAAGCGTGTCGGATTTCCAGAAGAGATGTGCGGAAAGCATTCAGGGATTTTTTTTCTTCCCCTCCTGTTCTTCATGGGAGGGCAACAAGCCTAGGGTATCAACAAATTACAGCCCATTCATGCCAAATTTTATTGCTTTTGTTTATTTTATACGGCTACAAAGTTCAGATGGTTTCTAGGAATAGTGTATGGGTTGTTTTTTAACCCCGATTGCTGTAAACTTACAGTGTAAATATAAACAGAGAGATTTCCGCTAAATTTTTACTAGATATATTAAGAACAGAAACTTTCATCATACATTCGGTATATATATATATATATATATATATATTGAAGTGACAAAAGTCATGGGATGACTGTTAATATCGTGTCGGTTCTCCTTTTGCCCGGCGAAGTGCAACAACTCGACGTGCCATTAAGTCCACAAGTCGTTGGAAGTCCTCAGCAGGAATATTCAGCCATGCTATCTGTATAGACGTCCATAATTAGGAAATTGTGGATGGTGCAGGAGTTTGGGCACGAACGGACCTTTCGATGATGTCCCATAAATGCTCGATGGGATTCATATCGGGCAATCTAGGTGGCCAGATCATGCGCTGGAATTGTCCGAAATGTTCTTCAAACCAATCGTTTGAAGTTCTGGCCCGGTGACATGGCGCATTGTCATCCATAAAAATCCCATCGTTGTGTGGGTACGTGAAGTCCATGAATGGCTGCAAGTGATCTGCAAGCAGCTGAACATAACCATTTCCAGTCAATGATCGGTTCAGTTGCACCAGAGGACCGAGTCCATGCCATGTAAAAACAGCCCACACCATTATGCAGCCACCACCAGGTTGAACAGTGCCTTGCTGACAGTTTGGGTCCATGGATTCGTGGGGTCTGCGCCGCACTCGAACTCTACCATCATCTCGTAACAACTGAAATCGTGACTCATCTGACCACGCCACGGTTTTCCACTGGTCTAGGGACCAGTCGATATGCTCACGAGCTCAAGATAGTCGCTGCAGGCGATGTCGTGCTGTCAGTGAAGACACTCGAGTCGGTCTTCTGCTGTCATAGCCCAAGGAAGACAAATTTCGCCGCACAGTCCTATCGGACACGTCCCTCGTACGTCCCACATTGATTCCTGCAGTTATTTGACGAAGTGTTGCGTGTCTATTAACATTGACCATTCTACACAGACGTCGGCGGTCTCGGTCGTTAAGTGCAGGTGGTCGCCCACTGCGCTGTCCATGATTGGATGGGATGCATGAAATTTCATACTCTCGGCACACTCTTGATACTGTGGATCTCGGAATGTTGAATTCACATACGATATCCGCAATGGAATGACCCATGCGTCTAGTTCCAACTAACATTCCACGTTCAAAGCCTGTTAATTCTCGTCGTGCCGCCATAAATCACGAAAAACCTGTTCACATGAATAACTTGAACACAAATGAAAGCTCTGGAAAACGAACTGCGCATTTATACTTTTTCGCTGCGATACTACTGCCATCTGTATATTTGCATATTGCTATCCCATGACTTTTGACTTTTCAGTGTATATGTATCTTCTTATTTGGTCATTATATTACTCTTGGGCTTTATAGTTTTAAGCAAATGCATGTTATATTCTTGTAACATAATTTCTAAATAACTTAAGATAAACTAACAGAAATTCATATCTGTAGTCATAATTAAGAAATTTATTTTATAACTAAAAGACTTATTACCAAACGTAATGTTTTAAGTCATCTTGATTTTTTAAAAATGAGTAAAAAAA
>JAOUZG010036559.1:2655395-2762982 GCA_026289955.1 Argiope argentata
ATATATATACAGAGAGAGAGAGACCTTCATACATTTGAGATAAAAAAAAACAAAGTGATAAACACTGAACTAAAGAAACATGCATGGAGACTAAATGCAACCTTTAAAATAACATTAGAAAGCAGGATAAGAGCTGAAAATGTATAATTTTTTTATATTAAACATGATAACGTACATTAACAAATTCAGTTTTATAGGAACGTTAAAATATTTGGAAAATTTGCTAAAAAAAGTAATTATTTATATAATTCACTTAAAAATAAACTATTGTTTCTCAAATGTCAGTTCAATGTAGCATATTAGATATGGCGTAGTCTCTTTTTTTAAATCTTTTAAATCTTTTTTAATCTTTTTTTTCTTTCGAATCTTTTTTAATCTTTTTTTAAGCTTTTCTGAATTTAATAGCCAGAATTAAAAAGGCAGAGCACTAGGAAGCATTTCAGTCAAAGAATTCGAGAAACTTTTAATTTCTTTCTTTCTAGTAAGTAATCATAATTTTCTTAAATTAATTGTAAATAAGTTAGATGTAATCTTGTGTCAAATATTAGATGAAACTAGTTGATGGGAAATTTGTATGTAAAAATCGTGTATGCGTATACATGATACCCCAAAACGGAAGCATCTTGATAAATTATCCGTGTCATACAAAGTTATCAAATTGTAGATTTGTATTAAATTTTTTAATACAATGTGTCAAAATATTGATTGTCCATGAGTCAGTCTTTCCGTGAGTGTTTGAACAATTATTTGAAAATACAAAAAATAGATAAATGAAGTTTGGTACGTTGCTTCTGACATCTTTACTGCAAAAATATCGAATTTTCACTCAAATCTAAAAAATACAAAATTCATAGCTGTTTCCATTCAAATATATTAAAAAATACGGATAGCTCTACACTACATAAGCATATGCATACGAGAAAATAAGGATATTAATACTACCATTCATCTTTATCATGATTGTAAATTCTTAGATTACTTTTAATAATAATAAAATCTTGATAAAAATTGTTTTCATGTTTGGGCCCGATAGTTGAAGATCAATCCACACCCAAGTGTGCAGTTTATGGAGTTTTCTTCCATAAGAAACACCTGCCAAAATCTGAGTAAATCAATGTCAATTCACTTATTTGATCTGAGTAAATAACAGGTTGTGATTTCAAGCCCTAGCTATGAACTCTAAAACTTTTCAATATTCATAAATAGTTTATAGTTCACGCAACATTGAAGCCATTAATTGCCTTATTTTCCATTAGTAGGTTCTTAAAAACATGTCATTAAAAGTCGTGCTGCATTTTGCACAAGATTTACTAAAAGTTATGTTATTTATCCCTTCAGATTTTAGCATCTAGTGTAGAAGTCTTTTTAGCATAACAAAAAAAAATCGCTTCAAAGAACTGTAAAATAAATACAGAATTTTTGTATTTTTTTAAAAAATTTACAGATCTACCGTTTTATCTTCTTTTATAAGCTATTTAAAAAATAAGTTAAGATAGTTTACAGAGTTAAAACTTTTAAAATGTTATCAGTTAAAATTTTTCAAATATTTAATTTAATTTATTTTGCTATTTCTATTATCTACATCAAAGTATAAATACTAATAACTAAATATTAAAATCGAGGTTCCCTCAGAGAATCACCTACTATAGATGAGTACGGGTGTCCCGATCCCGAGATTCCCAGGGATCTTTACTCATTTTCTGTTTATTCCCCTCTATACTTTCTGCTGTTTGCTTCTGCCTGTTGCCTTCTGCTGTTCTTCCATCCTTCGACGGCAAGCGAGGGAGCTCCCATGAAAAGCTGTCGAAGTTCTGTTTGTTTCCGTTTCTCATGGTCAGGAGACAACAAGTAAGATCTCCATGAGATCTTACGAATTAGTTGTGTTTGTCAACTCATTAGACAGATGAGTGATGCAGTGTTATCCCCGGTGTATCAATTAACGGGTAGATAGCAACTTGAGTTACTAGTCTGCAAGGAATCAAGCGAAGGATTACTCCTTGGGCTTGGCTTAAGGATGGTCACTGTCCCGGGGGCAACTCTGATCACATAGGTTCCGGCTAGCACCAAAATAAGCACCGAGGCTGGGAATAGCTAGAGCCAATGGTTGCCTTCCCTTGTTGGGCTCCGTAATGAGTGGTGCCGTAAGCCAGAAACCCTGTCCACATCTTATGAGGTCTAAAAGCTTTTCTCACTTCTGTGGACAACGAATAGAACTCAAAAAATCGAAATAAGCGCATTTTGATCTTTTTTTGTCATCAGATGTTTGTCTGAACACAAAGAAAACATTTCACAAACTTTCGCCTATTCTTGTTTAGAAGGATATTGTGAGTATAGTTGGTGAAGTACCACCTATCCGTAAACTTCATTCTGGTGACCTACTTGTGGAAATTTCTACTCGACAACAAACTCATTAAATTTTAAAAATAAAAGCTTTAGTTGCAATACCTATTGACGCGAGAACTCGTACTTCCCTTAATTCCTCAAAATAGGCTATAACCTGAGGGGATTTACATCATTCTTCTATTGAAGAAATTACGAATGGCCTAAGATTTTATTCGACAGGATGGATAACTCCTCCCAACAAAACACGTTATTCTAACTATTTAATCTCCAACATCACCAGACTCAGTTAAAGCAGGCTACGTGTAATAAGCTGTGTGACCCTTCATTCCAAATTCTCTGCGATGTTATCAGTGCTGGCATTTTTGGCATTCTAAAATGACCTACCGCTGGACGCCCACTTGTGCCCGTTGCGCAGAGCAAGGATACGACAGCCAACTATGTAAGGCTCAAGAAAAATGTTCCAACTGCTGCGGTGAGCACACATCCTTTTCTAGATCTTGTACGCGTTGGCAGTAAGAAAAAGATATTATTATATTAAAGTCTAAGGATATATATAATATCGCAAGTAAAGGCAAAATGAAAGATTCTCGCACAGACACCTAAGCCCGGTTCCAGTTATGCGTTAGGTGGAAAAGTTCCTATTTAGAGAAAATTTCGCACAAACTGCTCCTTCAAGAATTGTATTAAATTTATCAACAAAGTAGAGACTGTAGAAAAAACACCAGATGTAGAAACTGGACCCTTCTCAAATAGGGTTCCAGTGTAAACACAATAGTGTAAACCCTCAAAACGCAAAAAATTATCAAAATCGAAGAGATCACTTACGCTGAAACTTTCCAAATCTAACATTCCATAAAAAATGATTTCAGAAAAACTAATGGAACATTACGAAAATCAAAAGTCAAAAATTCTGTTGCTCAGGGGTTTTCGAATCGGGAGTGGCCCGCAGAGATCTTGCGGCTGTTTTTGGTGGTATACCCCAGAGCCCTGACTTACCACGCTACATCCGTCTAAAGAAAGTGATGACTAAATTCAAATGAGTTGTAATACCGCGCACTCTTCAAATACTGTCTCAAATACCTCCCAAAAAAATAAACTTTCTTAATGGGTACTTTCCTTTCGTGGAATTGTCGATTTATTAAACTTCAATAAATCAAATCCCTTCTCAACCAGTTTCATCCAATCTGTTTCAGTGTTCAGGAAACTTTCTTGACATCCAACATTTATATAAAATTTCGCGGGTGTAACTGCTTTCAGAAAGATGCAGAAGCAGAATCTCGTGGTTCTGGAGGTGTTTGTATCTTTATTTACATCTAATCTTTATTGGACCGCAGCTATCACATTACATACATGGCTGCAGGCTGTGACTGGAAAAGTTCACATACAAACGCTGGTCACAGTCTGTTACAAATATCAATATAATCTTGACAACTCTTCTGAAGAAGCGTCCGTAACTACATTTCTACAAAGTTCCTAAGCGTAAATCATCGCATGAAAAGTCTAGACCCACTTCTCCGAGAACAAAGCAGTGAGGCAAATAGTTAGGGAATTCGGGACCTAAGTCTTGGGGAAATCTAATAGAGAATAGTAGACCAACTTCTTCTTTCTTTTATTATGCTTGGGAATTTTAATGGACCTAGTACTTTGTGAGGTTAGAGGGTGCTAATTCTCGAGGAAGACAGATTGAACAGCTAATTGCCAATCACAGTCTTTGTCTACTTAATAATGACGAAACAACTTACTTCCATGAACCTACATGCAAATTCCATAGTCTCGATCTGGTTATATGCTCTACAGAACTGTAATCGTTCTTAACCTTCGAAGTTTGAGAAGAATTATATAATAGTGATCATTTTATAGTTATTGTTACCAACGCTGACAGAGTCGGTGTAGTTCATCAGCATCCGCCTTTCCTATTTCAGCGGCCAAACTGGGATAATTTCTCAAATATGGCAACCATCACCAAAGAAATGTTTAGTTCTGTAGATACATTCTGAGGCCGTACAGCATGTCATTGATGTCGTAATGAATGCAGCTAATAATAGTATACCTATGAGTTCACGACGTCTAAGAAAATTTCGGAGGCCGTGAAGGAATGAAGTTTGTTGAAATAGCTATAAAAACCAGAAAAGGCGATTTTTACGCACGTCGCATAAGACGTCGTAGTCAAAGCGAGTGTTGGATGAATTTTGTATCGTCTATTACATCCTCTACCTGTAGTAAATATCTGTGGAAGAAGGTTAAGGCCACAAATGGGATTTATACCATATTTTCTATACCTGTTTCAAAATCTTGAAATTTTATGCATAATATCCTCTCAGAAGTAGCCAAATTCTCGGACAAACGTTCGCGCGAGTTTCCACAGTTGATTCTTAGAGCTCCGATTTTCTAGCATTTAAGAATCTTGCGGAACACTTATCTATGTGTTTCAATGACCTAAGTACTTCTTCATACAATTGCGACTTTAGGATGTTTGAATTAAAAACGGTTCAGTCTCTAACACTCGATATCAGTCCCGAGCAAGATGGGATCTCATATAGCACCCAATCCAATGGCGTGAAGTGATCCAGTGGTTAATCAAACTAAGTTTCTGCATATAAATTTTGATCGTAAACTCATTTTCCTTCCACATGTCTTACATCTGAGGAAGAAGTGTGATAGGTTATGAAACATCCTCAAAGTACTCTCTAGAACCATCTGAGGAGTAGATTGCACTTCCATGATCCTGATTTATTAAAGGGTTTGTTTCATTTTAATCTCGTGCCGATTACGGCTGTATGGCACTACGCGTTCTACCGTCTTGACACTGTGCACGGTGGAGCTTTTTGCTTTGCTCGGGAGTGCCATTCTGCTTCGAGAATTTGCTCGAGAGCTTTTCGCACCCCACCAGCGAACAATCTGCATGTTCTCTGCCTCCACTTAGCTTACGACGGGAAAAATTATATGCTAAGTACTCCATCCTCTGCGACCTTCCGGTTAGCATTCCGAGACTTCCGATTACCCGACCCTCTCACATTCTTCCTTTCTGGGAGAGAGCAAATTCTGTACTTTATAATTCTGAACTCCTTAGTAAGATAATATAAACTGATCTCCTTTCCTTTCCAACCTGGAATATTCCTTACATTTCTTTTTTAAATCCTTTCTCTGCTTTTGGAAATCAGAATAATGCACCTATTATCTACCAGAATGTATTCAATTCTCATTGTTGACAGTATGCAAATTATTTTTAAACTTTTACGAAAGATTCAAAGTCAGATGGTCATGTGGGTTGTGGTATTGTTTTTGATGCCGATACATCCAGTTACCGTCTAGACACATCTCTCTCTTTCCGTTCTATCTGTTGAATTATTGGCAGTTTTTTATGATCTTCAGAGGATTTCAATCTCTTCTGAGCATAAATTCTGTATTTACGCTAACAGCAGAAGTTAATTGAAAATACTTTTTAATTTTCAAAATCAAGTTCCACCAGTTGGCTTGGAAATCCTGAGACTTATAGGAACTCTACAAATGAGGGAGTTTCAGATACTTTTTTTATGGATTCTTAGCCATGCGGGAATAATAGGTAATGAGATGGTGTAAAGTTCAGCAAAAAATGTGTCAGCAAGATATTCCCTATAGCGATGCGAAAAATGCCTTTATGCTTCATGTATACTCATTATAGCAAGAGTCCCGAAATGATCAGAGGAATAATAAACACCATATTGTAAAACACAATATTTCTGCCTGGCCTTGTTTACCAGTGCGAGAGTTAGATGCCAATTTGTCTAGACTCAGCATTGGTCATAAACGTTTCATTCATAAACATCTTTGATTCGGCAAATGCGCTCCTTTACAGTTGAGGAACGGTTTTCCTCCTTTTAATTGAATATCCTAATTTTAATCCATCAGCATTTGCCATTTTTTAATGATTCATCAGTGAACATAAAAAATGATTCCCCAGGAAAACCTTCTTAAATTTTTAAAAGCAACTGGTTTTTACCATACTATTAAACATTTGAGTTTGATGTTTACAATTTTAAGAGACAATGCTTTGCAATTTTATCAGTTTCTACTCTTACAGTAGTTTAAATAAAGTAAAAAAAGTCAAAAGTGAAGCAGAATGGCTCTTGGACAATAAAACCCAAAATCCATGCATCAAAATCGTAATGTCTATCTACAAAAAATAACCTATGACCATTCTTCAACCCATTCAAATATAGCCATACATTATATTGTTGTTTCGTTAATATTTCGGAAATCATTCCTATTTTAGGTGCCTGCTCAGCATCTACTCTCTGATCTTAATTATGACCACAACAATCCTAGTACCTTTTCAAATCAGAAAGAATTCTTTAAGAAAAGTACTTAACATCAAAATTAGTCTATAAGTAGGTATAATCTGAAAACCAACGTTTAATCCCCCTGATTACAAACATTGTAACGAAATTTATTAAATTTCTATTTATAATTCTTTTTTATGTTGGTTATTTTCACTAACTGATGCTTCATTTTCCTATTTGTTTTCCAAATTATGGAATGAGATTTTTTCTACTCACAAACGAATCATAAGTGGAAAAAACATCAGAAACCTCGTTTTCAAAATAAGGTGAATAAAATACAGGTCAGAAAATATTTGAATCAAAGCGCTAAAATTAGGAATCTGTCTGAAAGGATAAAAAATGAAAAATTGATAAGAAATAAAAACTATACTAAAATATAGAAATTAGCCAAAGAAAAAGAAATGTAAGAAACAGCAGCACCTAGTTGTAGAAATTTATTTTAAAAAAATCAAAAGAAATCATGTCACTGACAGCAGATTAAAATTATTTCAAATGAATCATACGACTCTTTTTTTCCTTTCCTTTTTACGCATAATGAAGCTCCGGAATAAATACTAGCGTCTGTAAGAAATAGCAGTCGATAAATTAAAAGAAATCATATCACAATGCACAGAAACTATTTTCCAATTTCCTTATTAATGAATAAGAGATTTTTTGAAATAAATAAGGCAACCTTTATTTTTGTCCTTTAACGTTCAATGGAATTCTAGCATTAATACTGTTGAAAGTGTGTAAGTCCACGAGCATAAAGGCGCGATCCACCCCCTCTCATCAACACTGACAAGGAAATGGAGGAAGCGGGAATCACCCAAGGAATAGGAAATAAGAACACAAGTGCCTCTCATTCTTTCAGCGATGGCTTATCACACCTATAAGTATTAGAGGATAGTCAGAAAATAAAAAAAGGAGTACTGACGAATGAAATTTACGAAAAGGAAGATAATTGAGAGAAAATTAATAAAATGTGCATACTGCAAAAAGGATAAAAGGAACTTTTAGAAATGAAAAATGAAGCAACAACCGGCAAAAAAACAAAGTTTTGGATTTTTTTTTTTTTTTTTTTTTTTTTTTTTTTTTGAAAACTGACAAGAAATTTTTTTGGAAATTAAGAGAGAAACGACGAAATAAAAGCAAATAAAAAAAGAAGTTATTATGAGAGAAAACGCGTGCATATTGCAAGCAAGTAGCTCCTAGAAATTAAAAAGGAAGCGAATAAAGAAAAAGAAGCTTTTGCAATTAAAACCAAAACGAGTAAAAAATAAAAATTGGAAATTAATGCAAAAAATTGAAAAAAAATTGGACACTTAAGACATAACGAAAGGCACCAGTGATTTCCCATACAACATGATAAGATTACTAACCACAAAAAAAATTCATTCATCTAATATTCAGGAAAATGGAATTATTTCACAGTCTCAAATAATAGTACTTTAAATAAGAACTACAAACACAAAACAGTGTGTATTGCAATTATCTCATTGAGAAGACATCTCTCAAGAAGGTACGTCTTATCATTATAGTATATAAACGAGTGGAAATCGAACCGATGGATCATCAGTTTAAAGAATCTCTAATAGATCTCAATACTGAATGAGACGTATGTTACTGATTCTTTGCTGAAATTATAAAGACTAACGTATATTTTTTCATAAAATTTTAGTGAAGGGGTTTCATGAAAGCTTTCTTGTTTCTCTCTCTCTCTCTCTCTCTCTCTCTCTCTCTCTCTCTCTCTCTCTGTGTGTGTGTGTGTGTGTGTGTGTGTGTGTTAACTGTAAAACAAAATTAGATCGATTTCCCCTCGAAATTATACTTGTAAAGCGTTTCTCTTTCAAGTGTCTTCTGATGCTTGTCCAATCTTTTATATTTACGATTTTTTTTTTGCTCAAATAAAAACTATCTTCTCAGTCTTCCCCTTTATCATGAATTTCGTCTCAGCAAATCCAACTCTATAGTCAGAAAAATCCAGAAAGTCCCATTGATTTTTCAGACAGTAACAGTAATTATATCCGGTTATGTAAGCGATGAAATGAATTCCTGCAAACTTATGCTGAAACTATCATTGTCTACAAAGGTTGCACAAAAATCATAATTTCTTGTATGCATTCTTGTCACATTCAGAATCAATATAAGAATGCATATTTTGTTTTGTTTTGTTTAAATATATTAACGTCCCATTTTAAAGCAACACTAGGACTATTTTGGGACGGACCTCGTAATTTTGAACCGCCATCAGATGACGATAAGAATACCGAGAAAAACATAACAAAATAAAAATAATAAAAGATAACGAAATAGTGTAAGATTTAAATATCAAATTAAATTCTTTTTTAGAGAAGCTTTTCGCTTAAGAAATTAATCTGAATTAAATTAAATCAGAAATTTTTGATGCAAGACCGTAGTGGGAAAAAATTGTTGAATAGTTCTTTTTCTATCAGATAAAATCCCGACAACGGGAGTTTCCTTCTCTTTTAACCTCTAAATTAAATTTTAAAACAGAAAAAGATTTCAAAAAATTCCACGATCTCTTAAGCTGTTTCAATCAACGAATCTGAGTTATTTCATATGAATTTTAAATTTGATTTTACAACTGATTTCTATTTAAATAGGCATAGATGTATGTTTACTTTTCTTGCATATCGGGTAATGTGATATGCTTAAATTGAAAATAACACTATGTTTTATTAAGGAAAAAAACGTTTATTTCTAATTACCTAATAAGAATTTTCCACTACACCTTCTCTATAAAGGGGCCCTATGCAAAAAATCATTTCGGGCCCAAAACTTTTTGCAAATAAAAAGATACAAATACGAACATATATTACTATTGCGTCATTTTGTTTCTGCTATTAATTACTTCAATAAAACTACAGTTTTCTTTTTCGTTTCTTAGTATAGCAAGTGCATTGAACCGAAGACAAGGATTTATTCATTTTAATTTGCTGAAAGCATTTATTAGAGAAACTGTCAATAAATGTTTTAAAGCATTTAAAATCAACTCATTATAACTATTGTTCACTGTGTGCTAAAGACATCCCTTTCATTCGAAATTAAATCCTGTAACTTCCCCCCATATCGTTATCATAAAATAATGACAAGTTTGGGGATGAATTCTTCTAATTCGGGTTTTTCTAAAAATTTTATATCAGTGATTTATTGGAAATTCTTTAAAATCTATCTTCTATCTATGCAATAACAGTATCAGTTACAGAGTTAAAAGATAACATCTAAATTTCTCAACCGGGTTTCCTATAATTTCCTATTTCTGCTATCTCGAAATGTATTTTTTCTCGTTTTCGAATTCATTTTTCAGCAAAAGGTTTTGAAAGATACAAATTTATTTAAAAAATAAGCTATATTTTGTTCTTAAATTTTGGAATTCAGTTTTAATTTTATTGACTGAATTAAAAGACTGATCATGAACAATTAATTGTTTTTATTTGAAGCAGCTTACTGATTGTGCCAATTTTGTACAATATTTTAAACCACACTATCAAGCAAAAGTTATTAAATAAAATTGATGCCATGTCTTGTATTGAATCTAATTGACTTTTCAAGACATGACATCAATCATCCTCGGATATCGGTATATTATTGTTATTTACATGAATAAATTCTTCTAAGTTTATTCAAACATTGTTCTAAATTTGTTATAAGTTGCTTACAAGTTTGTTCAAACTGTATACTCACTGCTTTAACTGCATTTATTTTGGCTTCCCAATGGGTCCCCCATAATAGTTTAAGTTTAATATTTAAATGCATTTGCAGAATTTCCCATCTGTTAGTAGATGAAGAAATTAAGTATTATAAATTCTTCGTCTTTTATGCAATATATACTGCTGGAAGCTGCATCACAAATTAAAGAATTAAAATAATGTTCATAGGCAAGGCACATAAATTGCATGAAGGTTTAGAGCAATTATTCTAGATTATACACCTTTATATTTCCCTTTTATTTTGTTACCATTGCCATATGCCTGTCCACTACAATCCGTAATATCGAAATCACGCTCACTTAATATTTTCAACGGAGCTTTTGCGCAGCAACACCATTTACTTCAATAAACCTTAGAAATGACACATTTATACTTAATCTTCAAATTTGACAGACTGCAATTTGTTTTGTAAGGAAAATGTCAGAATGTAGAATTCATTTGTATACTACACTATGTGGCTACTTTTGGATCGTCTTTCATTTTATTAAGAAATTTCCTAACGCAGAAATAATTGGTTCTAATGATGCATGAGCTAAATTCTATTTGTGGAATTTTTTATTCTGTTAATATAATCCATTAGCACAGAATCGTACTTACTTAATAATTCGATTCAACTTTAAAATTGACCGTTACTAGGCATTTCTATTCTTTTACATTTTTTTCGAAGCAGAAGACTATTATATGCTGAAAATAAAATAACAATTCTTTGAAATAGTAATTTCTGAGAGAGGGGTCTTTTTCTCTGTGAGTAATTTAAGTCCTTCCGTTTCTTTATTTATATTCACTTGATTAGTTATATCAACTGAGGAACCTAAATTTAGTCGTTTCAGTACCTATTTCCACGCAATAAATGATATAACGCTCATGATCTTGATTTACAGAAAAAAAGTTATCTGCTCCATTTATTATGGACACTTATGAAACTTGTAGATTCTTCATTTCCTCTGGAAAATAATAGAAAGCTTAAAAAATACCGAATCTTGAATAAATCAATCAGCTGTGAAACAGCATTTTTTCTAAGCAGTAAGTTGTAGAAAATAATCTACCTACAGCTTTCTAAGCAAAAAATCGTTCGTGTTGTATGTCTTTTTTTTAACCTATCAGTTATAATGCTTGGTCAAACCTGAATCACTTATATGCACTTTATCACATTTGTCATTATCATTTTTGTCGTAATTTTTTATTTAATTATATTTCCGTAAACATATGGTTTTTCAAAAAATTTCACAATTTCTACACTTTTAGAGTAAGATTGTGTAGTTAGTGCGAAACTTTCTTCGCCAATTCAAGAATAAAGTGTAGCTTCTGAAGTCGATGCAGTTTCATTGCCAGAATTATTTCGTAGATAAGAAAACAGATCTACTTGTAACTTTTTGACATTTAACTTTTTTTCTGCTAATTTTCTTTTTAGAAATCGAATCTAAATAGCCAGAGGAATAATTTCTTAGTATGGACATGATTAGATCAAACAATACTACACATTTTATAGTATGAATTATCCAAGTAATCTATGCAATCAGCCTAGTTGGTGAGGTTAATGACTGTTATTTTTATTTATAATATGTTGAACACTTGCACTGAACTGTAATATATCTGTTCGCTTCGTATATTTCAAACCTATCGATTGTTCCATTGAAATTTCTTCTCTACTTTCCACCACGCTGTAATTTCATTTTGGTTCATGTTGAGGTTCCCTCAATTGCAAAGCCTCCTCCACATCCCCTGAATGGCCGGCTCTGACACCGCAGAAACTCTACGCAGAATAGAGAAATGGCTATTTTTGAAAACCATCAAAAAAGGAAAATAAACCTTTTTTTAAATTGCCTTTGTTTCTTCTCCTTCAAGCATTAAAAGCATTTAATTGTTGTTTAAACGCTCACTGATTAAACGGAAGTTCCTTGTTTTATACGCGGCTATTTAGGGAGACGCTCAGCCCTTGATATTTCTTAAGGGTGTCATATTGAAACGATTGTCTGCAAATTTTTAGATTCCTCAAGCATCTAACTGAATTTGAAAGGTATTAAATTTATTCATTAGATATTTTTGAAAAATAAAAGGAAAATAATAGATTTGTCCCTTTTTTTCTAATCAGTCTACATTTAACACTTACTCTATGTCTTCAGACAATTAAAATAATTGTTTCTGGTTTGAATTCAATAGCTATTACTTAAGAAACAAAATGCAAAAACTTCAAACGGCAAAATAAAAAAAATTAAATTATTTCACGCGTCTTTTAATTACAAAAATAAATTGTACTGTCTGAAGTTTTTTTAATCGAAGTTCGTATTACTCAAGCTTTAGTATTTTAAATTAATAAATCCACCATATTTCATCAAATTATTTCTTATTATTTATTATTGTCTGTAAAATTATAGTTTATATAATCGACTTATTAATATAATTTTTATTCATTCATGTACAAAAAATATCAAAGGGTTTATGCAATGCGCTTTTTTAACTATACATCATCATAAATCTACTTCCGTTTATCGTTCGCAGAATTAAAAAAAGTCGTTAATCAGAAAAATCTCAGTCAATCCGAAGGCCTGTTTTCAATGGAAATCTGCCAAATATTCAATAAAAATAAATATCTTTTCGGAAGATTCACCACTTTTTGAACGTGCTTTTCTCAAAAAGTACGAAAATCACAAATATTTGTTTTATTCTTTCAATGTATAAGGTAAGAAAAACTTCAAATTTCACAAATCGTAAAAGTGATAACTCATCGAGTAAGATAAATATTTTAGGGGAGAAAGATTATACATGGTAATAATTAATGCTGGTCATTAATTAATGAACTTACCTTAACAAACCTAAATGCTTAATTAAATCTTTATTTTTTTAATAAATTATTCATCTTCTGGTATGAACTAATTAATCGACAAATATCCAGACAAACATAAAAATATCGAATTCTCTGTGTTCCCTTTATTAACTGTTTGACAGATACCAGTATATGAGGAAAATATGACAGCAGCAGCATTATATGACTTATAATCCCCTTTAAATATTTTTCATTTCTTTAAAAAACTACCGTTTAAAAACGATTAATTTGACAAAGGAAACTGCTTGTAATTTATATTAACTCCCCTCTCCAGCTCTTATGAAATGAAACCGTTCCTTTTGAATATAGAATTATTATTGCAATTCATTCGCATGCCTTATTTCAAACTTAGGCACATGGCATTATTAAAGAAAAATGTATATGCGAAAAAGCTTTGAAATGTGTGTATTTTCATTTTGCATTTGGCAAGCAAATGTGTATTTTTTCCTCTTATCCCTTTTCAACGCTTTTAAAGTGTAATAATTTTGGGAGACTGAAATCCACATTTTTTCATTTCAAAAACCCGTTTGATTTTTCTCTACTTATTAAAAAAATAACTTTTGCTAAAATCTCTCGTTCACTAGCTACGCTGTAAGGACAGTCAAGGCAAACGAATTTTCCTTTAAATAATAAGCAATCGAGAAGTTTTAGTTGTTTCTTTAGCAAAGCTATACTTCAATCTAGTGGAAATTTAAGAAAGTAAATGCATTTATATGTATCTAATTCATAGATAACAATAAGTAGTCCTTTTTGTTCCTATAGTTATTACCTATCCCAATCTTTAATTAATTTTTTTCTTATACCTTTTATTTATTTACACACCCATATAAAGAGTGAAAAACGAATTTTCACGAGGAAACTTGTGTAGATATTTCAATTTGATCATGGAATAATTCAGTTCTAAGATTCATACATTACTTCCCCTTGATTACAGCTCGCTCCGGTCACAGAAAGATTTGAAAATATAAAAATTCCGCAATCCCTACACTAATTACTTACCTGGATAACGACGCTCCAAGAATCCCTTAGCTGAAAAATATTACAGGACCAGTAAAAACATTCTTTGTTTCAACATTGGAACTAAATTGAAACATTGTACATTGAAGTTCGATTCTTGACTGCCTTTAAAGATATAGAAAGGTTTCAAAAAAACTTGGACATTTTTGTGCCTACAGATAATAAATAGAGTAGAAGAATCACTTCTCATTGAAAGCTGTCACAATCAGCTCTTATATTTAAAATTTTTTTTAAACATTAATTTTAAGAGCATTAATATTTTAACATAAAAACAAGAATAGTAGGCAGGCAATATATGGAAAACAAAGCAAATCCCATTATCTCAGAATCAAAGAAAGTTTTATGCTTCCAGTGAGCTAGAGAAAACAGTTTTTTCAAAGCATAATCTTCAGAATGCTTTGTTTATCTTTCATTTCCATTACTTTGCTCATGTTTTCTTTAAGTAAGCTGAAAGTGAAGTAGACTTTCAATTAGATTCTTTCTTTTTTTCGTGGCAAATTAGACCCCACATGTAAATGGGATTTTTTATACATATCTTTGCGTTTTATGGCAAATGAAATCGGAAAAAATAACATTGACGCGGTGCATTTTACAATTTTTTATTCGAGAAATTTCATAGTTAAAAAATATAACAGAATAAATGTTTTTATATCCTAACTAAAAATTGTTCATTTACAAAATATATATATATATGGACTTCAATGTTATAAATGGAAAATTACGAACTGAAGACATTCGGTTGCTCTTATTGAAGTTTATTATCTTGAACTTGCTTAGATTTAATCTATTAAATTCATTTAAAAACTTGAATATTCAGAAAAGTAGCTTGATCAGATCTTCCTTTCCTGCAAAAATAGCTTTTAATTTTAAAAAAAGTTTTTCAAAAACCAATTATTTGAGTATCAATTACTTAAAAACAAAGAAACTGCGACGAATGTTCTTTCTTAAAGGATGAAACCACTTTATTCCAAATTAAAAACCGTTGGAAAAAGACATTCCGAACATATTTTGTACAAATAGATGTGAAATTTAAAAAGAATTCGAGTGCTTTCCTTTTTGTTGTTGTTGTTTTTATTTTCAAAAGATACCGTATCAGAGAAGAATTACATCAATTTCATGAGCAGAAGTACATTTTGTTTTCTGATTCTCCAGTGATAACTAAAACAAAAGTTGATTTGAAAATATGATCAATCATAAAACAATAAAATTTAAATATCAAATTTCTCTGAGTTCAGTAGAGACAGTATCTAAATGGAAGATAAATTTTAAATAAAATAAAATACTGAGAGATAGACCTGTTAAAGATTATGCGATTCTTTTTATATGATATAAAACTTAGTCATCATAATCATATAAATTTCAAGATATACTAATCGAACGAAGAAAAAGCACACAATTTGGAAATTACTTTCATTTTACCAAAAATAAGCTCTTTCTCTCTTTTCTTATTAAAAACCGAATCAACCGTCGTTTGAATTTCTTCGTTTAATGGCATCGAATCGAAACCTAATAAATGAGGGAAGTTCGTGCCAGCGGATTTGCGGTTATCCCACCGATTGAGTTCCGAAGGAGAAGGGAGATAGTTACGAAGAAAGTAATTTCGGGGGGAGTGATGTCGATCAACCTGAATGCAAATCCCTACCCTCCACTACTTTTCTTCTCGAAATCCATATTGTTTTGTTGTATTTAGATACATTTATGTCGGTTTCAAATCAACGGCAAGGTTATTTTAAAACTTACCTCGTAATTTTGAATCATAATCAGATGATGGGAAAGATACAAGTGCCATTACCGCCCTACAAACTTCTGGGTCACATCAAAGGGATCCTTCTGATTTATAGCAGATTGCCATTCGTATTTAAAGAGCACTAGAGTCTCACCTATTCGAGGGAGTCGCGTTTCGAAACTCCCAATGTCCAAACACTTGACATTGCCACCAGGTCTTCTGTGGGATTAGAACTATGAGGGTGGAGAGAATTTGATTGGTGAAAATCATATGCTCAGGATAAGTAGAAATTTAGGGGGTTCAGCGAAAAAATTAATAAGAATAACTGTATAATATTAAGAGGTAATAATCCGCCAACCTATCTGTTTTCAATCGTAAGAGAATTATAGGGAAATGAAAAAATTTCCGGAGGAGGAATCTTCCTGAAAATCTCTTGGATGTTGAAGGGGCTCCGTTACATTGTTAAAAAATACGAAAATTTAATTTATTTATTTCTTTTAATGTGTATAATGAATTTATAAATGAAAATAATGAGATTTCTTTTCAATACTCTCAGATCTCGATTCATATTTTTCTATCGACATTCTAGATTGGTGGCACATTTTTTACACAATTTTTAATTTAAAAATATATGGTTTAAACATTATAAAAACATGAACACAAAACTTAAAGTATATAATACTTTGATTTCTGTGTCCTGCTTTCAGTTAAATCTACAATACGTGATACATTTAATTCAATATACATTAAGAAGTATTTTCGAGCGGAATTTTAACTGCATGCATCATATAGCTATAAGGGAAAGCATTAGCGATTTTAAAAATAATTTTTGCTAATTCAGTTTGTTTTATTGTATTTGAGAAGAGCCGTTTCTATTGACCTGATTTTTTAAAAAATCACATTATTCAGTGTAACTATAAACGAATAAATTCAGTGGTACTTTTTAGAAATTTTTAAAGAGTTATCAGTAGTAAAAACAAATATGTAAAAATGTTTACTTCACAAGAAACTAACTCCCCCTGATTCTAATGTTACCTATTAGGCAACGTGAAAATTCAAATACTATACTGTATATTCTCTATAATATGTTAAAAACAGAGTAAGAATTAGTTTAATCTTCAAAGTGATGGAAATAACCAAAATAACTTTACTTTATATTGTGTAAATCTTTCATCTTAATTCACACTCCAACTGTCTTAATTTTGTTTTAGTACTTTAAATATTATTTAAATAATTGTTTGAATAAAAAAATAAATTTTTAACATAATTTTTTTAATATAACTTGTCATGTATTTTGTAAATTGCGATAGCTAAAAATGATAAATGTATTCATTTCAAATGCTTTATATAACTGATCAAATAAAAAAATTAATTAAGGAACTTTGTTTCAATTCCTTGTCACCAATTGCATTAAATTTATTTGAGTTTAAATATCAGATGCCCTATTTTTTCTCATTTGTTATTAAAAAATGTTTCCACTGCTCGGTTAACTTGTTTCTCATAACCATGTATATCTCGAAAAAAATATTTAAATTTATATTACATCAAGATAACATTGAATGGATTAATCTCTAAATTAAATCGGATATATTAAATTATCAGATTCCCGTTTCTAATAAGCGTGTAGATTTTGAATAAAGCTAGATAAAAAAACCATTTTAAGGATAAAATTAATTATATGAAATCAATTTAATCATTAAAAGTATGAATTCATAAATTAAACATTTGGGAAACCGTAGGTCAATTTTTGATGAAAACATGCTGGAAAATTGAAAGCAATTAAAATAATCCATTTTAAATGAAGTGTCCCTGAAAGATACCATTTCTATTACATATTTGTTCTCAAAAATATTTTTATCCATAAAAATCAAGTAATTAATGTTACAATGCTTCAAAATGCAAATATAGTATTTATAGAGTCTTAATGTAACATTTTTAAGCTCTCTCCTTCTCGTAACTTATATTCAATTTTTAATTTGCACTCTAAGCCTTCATATTTAACTTATTTAATATATTTTTATAGAAACATATTACATTATTTAAATATGATTCTCAAAAATAGCACTTACTAGCTGCATCTTTTTAATTCCAGCAAATTTAAATTAATTAAAATGTTCCGCGATCTCTAGGACGAAGAGCATTACCTAATTTATTTATATTCCGTAAAGCAATTATTTTTAGTACGTTTTGTGGTTTAATGCAGTTAATTCCGTAAAATAGTTTTTAATGGCATAATTAGATTTCTCTTACATTTACTTGCATTGATTTTCATTGGATCAAGCCAATTAGAGCAGATGCATTCTGTCGCTAAATATTGTTACAAGCGGGCGAACGCTAACGCTCGACAGAGGTGAAAACTTTGGCGGCGCGTCACAATGCTCTCCGCGCCAGCCGAGTTGACTTGGCGGGAGGAATATTCTGGTAACCCCGAGTCAAGTCTGGCTGCGTCGCGTTTCTTCTCGCGACGCGGGTTCAGCTATATAAGGAAAGGGTTGCCGTAAAAGGAGTCAGTGAGTGAATTCGTTGAGTGGATCGCTCTTTGAGAAGAGAAGCGTTTCGCTTACTTGTAGCTTTTCGCTTGTTATTAGTGAGCTGTGTGTGTGTTTGCTGTTAACGCTGTGTTATTGAGTTCGCTGTGATTGACTGTTGCTGTGCTATACTATAGCTGTTTTGCAAACCGTGTTTATTGTGCGTAAGACTTGCATTTACGCTGTAAGTGACTGGTTATTGCTGGATTGTGTTTTCTGAAGTTTTACTTTTTCAATTCATCCTGTATATACCTGTAAATAGCTGTAAATAAATTTGTTTGTGCTGTCCTCAAATAAAGTCCATTCAATCCGAACCCGATAAGCTAAAAACGTAACAATATTTTCCCCCGATTTTTTTTCTTATACATTTTCTTCTTTTTCGAGAACATTGCATTACATAAGAAACAATTTTCATTAGTTTTTCGCTTAAAATCATTTATCTCTGATTAATTGAAACTTTGCATTTCGGACCTATATGCAAGATTTGGAAAATAGCATTCTTCAAATTTATTTTTTGAGAGATTTATTTACAATACTTCTCAACGAGATGAGTTAAAATTGAGTAAAAGGTATTTTTTTGGTCATAAGTTCCACGGATTAAAATGCACAGAACTGATTTATGTGTTCAACTGCATTTCGAAATTTTAACGTAAATGACAAATATATAAATGTAAGAAAAAACTGGTTCAATCCTTCCTTTCAAATGTCAAGTATATAAAGGAATAAAATCAAGAATAAATGTTGTGGAGAATGACTAACAATACTTTGATTCGTTTTCCTGCTTACTAGAACAATGAAACCCGCTCCCTACTGATTCTTCTAAGAATTCTACCCAACGTAAGTGAGATGAATCTGTAATGAGTAACGAATGACGTGTTCTTCTAGTTTTTATTAATATCCAGATTTTTAGACTGAAAGTATCAATAATATTTCAGATATTAGAGCCGAGCAAAAGCAAATGAAAATGTTGAGACATTTTCTAGTGAATGAGTTATCAATGCTGGGTGGTGTTTTCATCCTCTCAGAATGTATAAAATGCTTACATACTGATGAAAAAAATCTAGTTAAATACGAATATATTTCAATGCTAATAGGTGCAGATACAATTTAGTGAATAATAAAGAATATAATTTTGAACAGAGATATTTTAAAATCCTTTTAATATTCATAAGATTTTCAGAACTTAAAATTAAGAATTTCATTTCGGAATTTATAATTGCAACGTTGTAATAAATAAGTGCATAATTGAATTTTCGCACACTGAGTGTTTTATTCGTATACTATGCGTTTGATTTTATATCGGGTATTTCAATATATTTCCCATCGATACTTTCATTTACTCATTACTCAGTTACTCATAAAACATTTAATTCCAATAACTTCTGCAATAATTTAGCTAAATATTCTTCTTCTTAACTAAATATTCTTTTTTCACTTCAATACTTTTGATTTTCTGCACGTTCATAATATTATTTATGAATAAAAAAATTAAAAAAATCATTTCCATTTCAGTTATAGTTATACAATCTATAAACTCTCAATTAAATAAATAATAAATTATTTAATAATAATAATAATAATAAATAATTAAATAATAATTTATTTTCTTATCTGTTATTTTATGCTAAGTATTTTCTCATAGATTTGGGCTTACTAAGCTTTTAGAATTCAACTAAACATTATCTTCCGCTTTTTGTTACGGCGAAGTTGTTTCTTCTTCACATAGCTTTTGGAAAAACATTCCTAATATTACATCCCAACAAAATATTGATCGCTCATTAAGTCAGCTTTAGATAGTGCCGTGAATCAAATCAAGACACGCTGATCAAATAACGATATCAAGACATTTCAATTATCAGTTCTGCTTTCTCTGTTAAAAAAGGTGCAACATGGGAAGAAAATTAGAAATAAAACTCTTCAAGTCAACAGTAGGTAGGTTTTAAGGTATTAAGCTCCAGAAAAGATAGAAAACTCACATACGTTTTAAAGGTAACCGTGGTTTCGAAAGACATTTTTCCGCATTTTTTTGTATTCGCGTTGATTATTTTTAAAGTGAAATAAAACTTAAACTAAAGAGAAATATAAACTTTAATATAAGAAAATGTACTGATTTTCCCAGCCTGAAAAGAACATTTCACCAGTGATTAATTAAATTTAAAAAGGAATTAAATTTCCTGTTTTACCAATAATAAAATTACAACAAATATTTGAAAACATTTTACCATATTTTTAACGATTGTAAGGAGATTTTTGTTATTTTCAGAGTTTTTGTCATTAATTCACTTATAAAAATACACGATTTTTACATCCATGCAAGATTTTTTGGGGGGCTCTAAACAAATAACAACAATTAAATTTATAGACATAAATTCTCTGTCAAAAACAAAACATGATGTAATTTTTTAAAAATCTAAATCACATTATTTAAATTTTTATTATCAATGCAATAAAAATTCACAAAATTTATTGTCTAAGTCAAAATTTTGATACCAACCGTAGAACTAATAACGTTTAGGCATTAATAAAATTTTTATTCTTTTGTCTTTCTCTAGAAATATTTATCTTTCTGAAAAAATTATTCTATATATTGGTTTAAAATATCGAATTTATATACATTATATTTTTTCATCGTGGTTGCCAGAATTTAATTTAAAACCAGTGTAATATATTTCAGGGAGAAAATTTCAATTCTGATTTTATTATTTAAAATATATATTTTTCCCCACAAATTAATTTAAATCAGTAGACAAGTCAAATCTATAATTAAATCAAATACATATAGACAAAGAATAAATAAACAGACGAATGTTAATCACTGTTGAAGGTCATACATAAAACCAGTTAAAAAGGCTGGAATACATTTTTCCAAACTTTCAGTTTTTTAACGTTAGTCTCAATTAAATAGTGAAACTAAATATTAACATTTTACTTTGAGATTAGAGAATATTTTCACTTTCAAATTGGTAAAATTCAAAATTTATAATTCGTGGATGTATAAAGTTGTATAAAAGTGCTGATCGTTAAAAAAATAATAATTCTCTGAAATCAGAAGTGAAAGAAAAAAAATCATAAATCGATAAATAGTCACATTAATCTTTATTTATAACTTTGAAAAATACAAAAACTCCCTAACATTATTTTCTCACTCTTTTTCAATGGTGTTGTATAAATGATCGTAACGACAAAAAGTTCACATGAAAAAAAATTAAAATTTTAATATACACGGGGACAGGAGCTAAAAAGCTACAGATGAAGAGAAACAATGCAACTACATATTAAAATTGAATTAATTTTCAAGTAGTTTATAATTAAGTAAATATTTTCTTATAAGGATTTTAAACCTCATAAACTACCTTTCCATTCATATTGCGGTTAGCATTAAACGAATCATAATTTTTGAATCTAACGAATCATTGAGCTGAAAAAAAATAGAAATACACTATTTAAAAATATAAAGTTTCATCATTTAGGCTTATAATTTCATACTTTTTAAATCATAATTTTATAAAAAGAAATCTCTTAAATGTTCAATTCCTAAACTTTCTTGTGTTCTATTCTCAAACAAACTTTAAGACCTACAAAGTCAAGTTATAGTTTAAAGCAATCAAATTAGCGATTAATATCGAGACGAAATAGTTTTCCATACTTTGCGAAACCCTTGAGCCAAACTTAAAAAAATTCTATAACGCCCTCAAGTCTAATGATTCCTTCGCTCGTCCTCATCCAACGGTGATTCTACCTTGTTTTTTCAAAAAAGATAATTAGATGAGCTTACCACTTTTTCCAACCCCAGGTGCTCCAATGACAGCAATCTTGACTTCAGAAAGCGAAGATTTCTTCCTTCGAATGCTTCGAATTGCGTTACTTGTCATATTTTCAGTATTTCTTATTCCTAACCTTAAATATCGCAAAACATTACGATTTTTGATCAATGCGTGCAGTGAACGTTCTCGCGGAGCGCAACCTCCCACGTGGTTCAGAAAAGTGTTCAGATACCAGTTTTTTTACTAGCAGGTGGCAGTGGAGGGCGTCGCAGATCTTCACGGAAAGAGAGAATCAGGCATCCCTAGCAATTCGTGGATAAGACAAGAAATATCCGGTGAGAGAGGTACGGATCCCGCACTATATTCGTTTCCCGTTCGAGAGTAGCTGCCGCGCATCTGTAGGGTTATCATCGCCAACGCACCGCCAAAGAATTTCGTTCGGCGCCAAGCGGGAATACTTGCTTAAAATTGCACGTGTTTTCACAACAAAAAGGTAAAACTCTGAATATTCCATACGTTTTTGCGCACATTTTATTTGAATAACTTAGGAATGTATCTCAGATGGAATTCTTTAAAATAAAAAGCAGTGTAATTTGATATAAACAGGAAAAGAAAAATCTCATTACCCGAACAGACTTTTCCAATTCTTTATTCGTTCAAGCCTTTTATATAAAAAAAAGCTTTATTTAGGAACTTTAAAAAGTTATAAGTCAATATAGTTGGAAAAAACAGGCTAATTTCAGAGAATTTGAGGAGAAAAAAAACTTGACTATCATTTCAGAGGACTTTCAATTTCATTTCAATTTATTTCAATTGTCCCTTTTCGAAAAGACAACAAAGCTGTTTTGAGAGGAACTGACTCTACATTTTAATCCGTGCTCGAATGAAAAAGAAGACATCTGACCAACAATCCTCTAACCCCCCCCCCCCCCAAATTACGTCCAGGACATACGGCCTCGATGGATTGAATGTATTATTTAATGGGGGTTCTTCGGTGAAGTCGAACCTGAGAGCATCCGCTTCCGAAAGCATAAAAACGTTTACATCTATTTAATTATTTATAATGAATTTGTAACTTTCTACGCAACTAAGATAGGAAAGAGGTATTAAATAACTACCATTGGCTTTAAAGGAATAAAGGCATTCCAAGGAAAAATTCGAATAATAAATTTGAATAAAAAATGTCTGCCAGCTGCAGTACATTTTTCACCGGAAGCAGCTCTTTCTCCCAGCTGATAGCTTGATTGATTATCTCACCCGGTAAGGGACTGGAATACATTCACTACATTGTTTAAAATTTAAGGTCTTCAAGACTGGTAAATGAAAATATTTGGATTTTTTTTTTTTTTTTTTTGTAATTCCAATTGAATCGAATTATCGCCCAGTTATGAAGGCTATTTTGGGAGGGATTTATATTTTTGAGGTCATTAGATGATGTGGAGGACATTTGAGCAAGCACTTCCGCCCCAAGAACATACAACTGCAAAAATTTCGGCCTACTCTACATTTAGTAAGGATTCCATCAGTATAAAGAGTGGATATTTTGTGGAATCAGGTCTCAAAATTAAGGCTCTGCCGCAAGGCCGCTGCATGAGGCGCAGAATTTTTCTGTTCTTAATGGTTGCAAGAAAAGAAGACTTTCAGAATAATATTCAAACATTTCAAAATAAATGCTCATGTGGCATTAAAAACATCACTATAAAGTTGGAAACAAACAGCTTAGACAACTTTATTCTTTGACGAAAAAGCACTCAGCAAAAACTTTGGTACGCTGAATCTTCATTGGAATCGGTTCTCGAATTAATAAGAGACGCCCCTGAGAATTACTTTGAAAAAAAGCAGCTGAATTTCTCCATTCTGTATTGTCAAAATAAAAAGAATGAAGTATGAGAAATCTATTAAAAGATGTTTAGGATCAACGGTAGTTGTCTCTCCAAAACTTTTTCACTTACTCTCTAATAAATGCAATTGAAATATTATCAACCGAATACTATTGATAAGAAATAGCTATGAAAGAGCTCCTTCGAGTGCGTCCTTTGACAATTGATAGCTGGAATGCGATTAATTGAATGGTGCCAGAAAAGGAAGGGGCATTTCGAACACGTTTCTTCTTAACGATTGAAACCAACATTTTACACAGAGGAAGAAATTTACGTACTAATTTATATATATATGTCAATTAGTTTTTAAATTGTAACGTTTACATAGTTGTAAAAGTGCAGACAGACTGCTATTCCTTAGACAGATTTCGCTCCACCATTGGTATATATTAACTCTCTAGATGGTAACTCTGTATACCAAAATTTTATCTATCTTTTCTCTTCATTTTGTCTTATTTGAATAGACAGATTTCCTCTGAATGAATTTCATCAAAAGTCGATATAAATCCGCAAATTTGGATTATACCGAATTTCACCTGTTTGGCTGAGACTGTTTTTAAGTTACCCTATTTACTGATGGGTAGATAAATAGACGCCAATAATCGAAACATTTTTTTTTTTTTTTCGAATTTATGGGGATCTGTAGTTTCGTCAAACGCTTTAGATTGAATTTTTTGATGATTATAGTACTTTCTCTTAATATACACCCAATACCAAAAAAAATAAAGAAATATTATTTTTTTAAAATAAAACTTTAAAGTTGCATTTTACGAATTCATAAAAGGCAGCAATATTGTATCTTTTTTTTCAGAATTTTAGTGAAGGCTATTGAAAGCTGAAACAGAGTACTGGAAATACTATTAAAAAGTGAATGGCTCATTAAAATCCTCAATTTTTCAAAGTAGCGTTATATTACCATCCATTTTAAATCTGTTAACTATTTTCGCCGAAACTTTTTACTCAAAAATGCTGTGAAGTCCTGGAGGCACCTTTCCTTTTTATCGCCTTTTCTTTTACTGCAGTTTCGGAAACATTTTAATTTGGAAGTATTATTGATGAATAATTATAATTAAAATAAAGATAAGAATTAAACAATAAATTCTAATCTTCTGTGCATTTATAAAATATGATGAATTGCTGATTTCATCAATTTTATACATACATGGTTGTGAAAAAAAAAGTTTGAATTTACGAAATCGCAATTTCGGACACCATTTATAATGAGAACTGTATTTGAATGTATTAAATTAACTATATTGAATTTTCATGCTATATTACAAAGAAACAGTCTTAAGAATGAGTTTGAATGTTTGAATGTAGAAAGAGTGTGAAGTCAAACAATGGATGAGTACAATTTTTTTAGGCATTTTTGCGAATTATTCTCCTCTGGTTATGAAATTTTTAAGAATATGTATTAAAATACAAATAAGTCAAATTTCTTTTTAAAACATTTTAAAACGAAATATATTATTTTAAAAAAATTAAAAATAAAAGCATTTCAAAAATTCAAAATATTTCAGGCCATTTAATTTTCAATTTTTTCCTATTATTTTTTTTTCCGTATTACCCAATGTTAATCTATTTGAAACAAAATTAATATGATTTTGTAATTATGATTAAATGCTAATTTTTAGAAATATTTTTAAGCGCACTTTCTATATAATTCTGAATTAAGCACATTTTCATAGTAATTTTGTGTTTTTTTTAAACTAACAATCTAAAAAAACTCGAAATATAAAGTGCAAATCCTATTTTCGTTTAATGTATAACTGAAACCTAATTTATTCAAAAATTAAGACATTTGGAGCATTTTAAAGATATTTAAATCTAATTAAGATATGATTTTGAGATAAGTAATTGAAATACACTTTTTTCCTCAACAAATATTATTTTATTCAGCAATACATTTAATAACACTATTTTAATTGAATTTAAGCATATATTTTGGTGATAGGGTAAATTTTCTGTTTTCTTCCATTTTTCTAATTTTGAAGTATGCCTTAACATAAATATTTCGTTAACTATAGTACTGCTAAAAATAAAATTTGGAATGCATTGAAAAATATAGAAAACTACATTAGATATTATTTTCAACTATATGAAACTTATTAGTTTCATGCTTTTACTAAAACAAAAGCATAAACATATTGCAAGGATTTAAACGAGCCTTCACTTTGATATTTCAGGGAGACCTTGATCTTCTCCAGTCAAGTGGAGAAGATTTTCACCTCGCCTCGGAAATCAGTGCAGACAATCAAATTGATCTTCGTTAGTTGGTTAATGAAGAGCGTCATCACGAGTAAGTAAGAGGGATCGCTTATCAGCTCACTTTCGTACGAATCGATGATCTTCAATGAAACTTCAGGGAATATTTCTGAAATATCTTGATTGACTAATTCGTGGAAATGTTAGAAATTATTTCTTTTGATTAAAACTTAGAAATAATTCTATAATCAAATCTCTGAATTTAATCAGAATTATTAAACTATAATGATGATGCAAAAATTTTATTATTCTAGTTAGCGTAGCATTAATATTATTATCCATTTCAACCAGAAAATTATTTTCTGCAATTCCATATGTGGTAACACTAACAAGTTTTACTGAGGGGTTATTTTTAGGTGTGCTTGAAATGGTATCTGGTATTGAAAAATCCTAAATACTTTAATCCGAAATGTAAGATTTTATTTTTACTTTTCAATAAAAATCCTGCATATGTTATTAGAAATGTCTGAAGTCCGGCAAGATACGGATTGACTATTCTATTTTTCATACATTGCCATTCATCTTATAATTCCTTTCCATATGCACTGCGTGTAATACGTGAGCATTCCGTAAGATGAAACAGAATTGAAACTAAGCAAGAAAAATGATGAACTTCCTATGATAAGTTCTTATTCGAACTTATCATAGGAAAAGGAAAATTAATTATATCACTTTCTTCTTGAAGGTAAGTAAGATAAAAACTTATTGGTTATAAAACAAAAGAAAAGGGCATCTTTTTAAATGCACTCATCAATTTAGCATTTATTGTAACGTACTTAAAATGGTCAATGTGTACTTTGTCCGTTTGTATTCTGATATTGTCTAGATGTGTGTTTGATATTGACTGTTTCACACTTTGCCACAAAGAATTTTGTACAGTGTCTAGATACTCTACATCATTCAAGCATTTTATACTTTACTGGTTATATAAAAAAGTCTATTCCAACTAAGGTCAACAAAGAAATTTTTTAGTTACTTTTTATTAAAATAATTACAATTGTTTTTTCTCGTGTTCCGCTTTACAACGGAAGGAGGGGTGTAGTAGCTCGTGAGGGCATGGACCCCTGAGCACCCGAAAGCAGAAGTTTAACTTCTAGCTAACACATGTCATAAGCCTTTTTTTTATGGAGCTTCATTCATACACTCACTCATTTATCCTCAGATCGTCACTTAGATATAGAACAGAGAAAGATCACCTCTGACCTAGAATCCCTAGGGGTATTACTCTCGACATGGTGGACTTTGTGACCACGACAGATTTAGCGTCCACCTCATACTCGTCGGCTGGCGTGTTCGAACTCACAGCCCAACGGATGCGAATCCAACGCCTTACTAACTTTGGTATTGCAGCCTAATAATTGCAGTTACTATAAATAATTGATCAAAAAATTATTCTAGAGTTGAATTTTCTACACCAATTAAGGATTCACCGCCAATTGAGGCAACGCAAAATGAATGAATTTTTTACGCTAGTTGGGGTAACGCAATAGAGATCAGAAATTTTGAATTTTATTTATTCTGAATTTTTTTAATTCGAAAGTACTCCAAAATAAATCCGAAAAATCAATTAATTAACAATGTTTAGTTTTAAATGCATTAATCTATATTAATAAAAATGGAACTCGAAATGCGTTGCTAAGCGCAAAACTAGAGAACGGCTGGGCCGATTCGGCTAATTTTTATTTTAATATTTTCGTTAAGACACGAGGATGGTTCTTATGGAGAGAAAAAATGAAAAAACTGCGAGAAAAATAGTTAAAACGTCACTTTTCTTACTTTCCAGCCAAAAATCTTCATTTCCTTCCCCCACACCGAGTAAGATAGCAGGAAGTAATAAAGTATCATTTGTTTAGAAAGAAATGCGCAAAGTCAGTTGGTTTTGATTTATAGATAACGGGATGTTTAAAAAAGAAAGAAAATAATTGCTTTTATTATTAGTCTGTATGAATATTTAATCAATGCTTGCTCGAAATAAAGTCTGGGCAGGGAAGAAAAAAAATAACAAAGAGAAAAAAAGGTTTGTAAAAAGAAAAGTAGTGAAGGAAAAAAGGAGAGAAAAAAAAAAAGAAAAGAAGGGTGTGTGTGCCACCATTATTTCCTTTGTGCGCGGCATTTTCCAAGCTGTTTTTAAACTTTCGTATCTCTTGAAAACCAATTGTGTCTTCATTTGTTTAGTATGTTTGCATTTATGAAAATTAGAATCTCCTTATTCTATAAAAACGTAGAATTTTAGACCTTTCCCTCTACCATTTAAGTGAAATATCAATTCCGGGACAATCATTACACGGATAGAAAGAGAAAGATGAGTAGCACAGTGAACAGATCATCTGAAGAAAATAATACTAAATAATACTATAAATAAATTATATGATTATCAAAATTTATTTGGTTTAAAAATATTTTGGTGAAAAACCTGTTATGAGACACAGCTACATAAAATGTTATATGAAAATTTTAGCGAGCATTAATACTGGCGAACCGACTGGTCGCCAAAGGCGGCTTGTCATTAATAAAATAAACGCAATCGTTTGAAATAATTGGACAAAAACATGTTAAGCCTAACCTCATTAGCGGGGGGGGGGACAAACTAAATTAGTTATTTATTTGGTAATGGGAAAATGAAGATTTTTGGCGAGTAAGTTAGTTTTTAATTAATAAAAAAAATTAATGAATTAATATTTGAAAAAAAAAACTGTATTAACATCAAATGTTACTATTTTTAAAAAAATTACTTGAGTGGATGAATCAGAAGTATTTTATTAACGAATGAGAACTTGAACAAGATATGTATATACAGGGAGCTAATAAAAGGAATTTGAAAAGGAAAACGAATGCAGGAAAATAATTAGAAAGTTGATTCTAAACTGAAGAAATTTTAACCGTTTAATCAAAAAAAAAATCGTTTTAAATTTCTTATTTTACAAACGGATATAAAGGCAAAGAATTTTCTTTCGAACTTTGTTAGGTTCCAAACATGAAGATTCATCAAAACTTCGATATCAGATTTTTTGATGACCGCAATTTTATTTTCTAATGCAATAAAATAAAAGTTAAAGACAGGCTGAAATAGGGCAATGAATAGTATTCTCAAAACTTTCAATCTATAAATCATAAAATTGACATCAAACAGAGAATCCAACAATCAACTGTTGAATCAGAGCTATAAATACCATATTTTTAACAAAATCTATGATTTCTTGACTATTGTAAAGATTTTTTCCCTCGCCGAGAGATACCTGTTTGACCGTTATGACATCCGGTAAATTGTGGGGTGAACTGCATGACTCTTTTTTTGTAATTGCTCCAGATGGGGTATTCCTCCTAATTAATGGGGTGGTTTGGATTTTGAATCGAGTCCAGATAATGAGCCGCACGTGCGTTTTTCGTCCTTCCAAAGAAATAAATCGTTTCTTAAAGAGGAAGAGTGTCAAAACCTTTGGATTTAAATTTTACTTTATTGTGGAGGGTCAGATACGAGAGTGGATCATTAACGAACAATCCATTGGAACCCCCTGGGGATATTTCTTATTATTGGGTAACCGGGATCTCAAGAGCACTAATGCGAAAACGAGAGGCGGAGTTTTGACAGAAGATAAAATGCAAGATTTTGGAGGAGAGAGGGGGAGAGAGGCTGTAGAGTTCTTGAGAGACTTCGTAATGTCGAGGTCTTTGGAGGATCGGTACTCTGAAAGTGTGATATTGGATCCCTTGAGCTACCACGGTAGTAGCCAGATGCGCTAACAGCCTTTAGCTTTTCTTGTGAGGTTGTTCCTACGAAATTAATTGAGGAATTATTCATGTATACAATTAAATGAAATGTAAATATTATCAATCATATTAGCCTAGATGAGAACAAGTTGTTTCATGTATATAAGGCTGTAAATAAAGAATTTGCCTTTAAACGCTCCCCTCTTATTTGATCGGACAGGATCAAGTCATTACACTACCTAGCCCAAGATCGACACACATTTAAGCAAAAAATAAACCAATAAATAGAACCACTCATTTCCTCACGGAACATTGGGGCCTTCCCCACATTTAGATGCAAATCCTGCATTATGTAGGAATATTAATGGGAGAAAACGCCTTGCCAAAAGAATTTTAGGGGTGTCACTTGTTACAAGAGGGGATTCGATGCATTTCAAACGGCCCTCCTGACGCAACCAGCAGCTCCTCTGCCGGCTCATTACATTCACACTGAAAACTGATGTCTGATGTTCTGAATCAGCGACAGAGAGTAAGATGACATTATTATGCCTGGATCGAGAGCCTTTGTGTCATTCCCGTTCACATTAATAATATTTATAATTAATACTTTCTCAATATCATGAGAAATTGGTCTCGCAGGTGTAATGTCGAAATAATCAATTTAAAAACGAAAAGTACAGACATTACATAGTTTATTTATTTTTTCTCTTATATGCTATTACTTTCACCTTTGTACTAAGCAGCCTTTATAGTTAGAGCAGTTTCGGCTCTTTTCAGCTCTGTTTCCGCAAAGTGTCGCTATTTAATTCACGGGAAAGATATCTGCTCTAGAACCGGAAAACAAGTCGATGCAAATCCAGCGCACGTCCACAAACATTTTGCAATCAATGTTGGTCCTCCCATCTAAATTCAGATCAACATAACGAGAGCTGTCTCTAAAAAACCCTAATATTGCTTCAAAATGTGATGTAATTAGAGCTTAATTAAATAGATTTCTTGAATAGCAAAAAAGGAATGCTTATCTTCGGAAGAATAAAAACGCAGCCTAGAATCCATTATTTATATGTAAGCACAAATTCGTAGCTAATTGTTTTTTTTTATTTAATATCATTAGACAATTTGAAACCTCAGTAAATAACTACAACAAATATGCTATTTTAAGCAAACAGATCCTGTTGTTCTATTAGAAACATTTAAAAATAGACTCATTATTTATATGCAAGTGATTTAAAGCGCAGGAATAACTGAGAAATTATCGTGTTGTGAGAAGCAAAACGATTAAAATATAAACATCAGTGGAAATCCTATTTTGATAGACACATAGGTGTGTTTGCTTGTTTGTTTTTTCTCAAGAAAAATAAGCATTTGTACTTGAAACGAACATGTATTTTTATACTGAAATATGAGAGCTAGTTAAGTTTATTTTTCATAACTTATCGCTAAAAGAAAGTACACAATTTTGATAAAGGAAACTTCGTAAATCAAACAATTTAAAATAGGAACAAATACTATTAACTAAATACAATTGTTATATACCAAATGCTATTCACATATTTGAATAAAAAAGTTTAAAAAATGTATGAACATTTATTTATATACAAAACTATTATAACCATGCCCATGAAATTTTATAGAATAATTGAAAAGTAAACTTTTTGATGCAAATGAGAAAATTCCAATATGAGACAAAATTCTTATGGCATCGATTTTCTTCTACAAAAAACGTCTCTTTAGTGAAAGGCAGAGACTAGACAAATTCTTTCTAGAATATATCAAATAACTTATCATTAAAAGATCAAAATCAAATATGTTGTCTCTTAAAAGCAAATGATGTCATGTATTGCTGTCAAATTTTCCGCCATTGTTTTCTTTTTAATCAAGCACAAAATACTTTCTTCCAACAAGGAGAGACAAATAGATAATCCACTGACAAGATTATTATAATTTTCATATTTTATTAAAGTGAATTGTTCAAAACTATGAAAGGTATTTTAATATTTGAAAGCATTTTTGTGATTACTGATTGCATTGCACTTGCATAAAGGCAAATGTTTTATTAAAGTAGTTTCGAGGTAATATGAAGGTTAGACAGAGACCTTATACCTTATAATTTTGAATCCTAACAAAGAGGAAGCCCGAAGGAGCATCTCTCTCTCTTTCTCTCTATTTACACCAGCGAAGATATTTCTGATGCAAAGTAAATTTATCATGAGTCAGAGGAGTGAAGTCTTTCATATAATCTGATTTTGAAACCAGGACTTTCTGCAACTGTCACGAAATCAACGTGGTCCCTGAATGAAACTGAGCAATATAATGTTCTTGATTAGGATAAAAGAGAAAAGATGGGAATAGTAATGCATCGTGTCCACACAAAGGCTCAAGCAGTAAACACAAGCATGATGAGATTGAAGAATACAATCTTGTATGCAACTCTAGCTTATATCTTGTGAATTTCTAGAATTCTTCATCAGTTACTTTCAAAAAACAAAACAACTTGAAAAATTGATAAGGCAGTTGAAAAAAGAATAATTTAAGAAAGTCAGTGAGAGATGTGTTTTTATTTTCAATACGTGACTTCAATCCATTTTTATTCTCATATAATAATTTATGTCACTTACCTTTTAAAATATTTTTATAGCCTGCTAATTATTCCTACATGTCACAAACCTGTTTAAAAGATTAGATAGAAATATTTCATCCCTACGCTCAATGAACAATTGTAATAATCTCACAATGGATTGAACCCCGCCCTGCATAAACAGCCTGGCCAACGGAATGACCATTTCCTAACGGCAAAGAGGCGGGAACTGAGGGTGAGTTCCCTTAGCATCGTCATCCATGGTATAACCCCCTCCCTACGAAGTATGTCCCATCATGGAATGGGAAGTAAGTCTATCCTACAGCCTTAATTGACCTACCTAGAAAGTAAGAACTAACCACAATAGTGAATTCTATTCATCCCTAATTCCGAGGCTGGCTGCCCAGTTACAGCATATATTTCAAATAAAACATTTATTTCAGTTTTCATCTGACAATAAAAGCTGAACATACACCAAAATTAGAATAAATAACTCTTAATTATTTAAAGCAATTCATATCTTTTCTTATTTGAACCAATTTTTTAATATCAACCCCACTCATATATTATATATATAAATGGAAACAGTCACTTCAATAACTTTTGAAGACGAGCATTAGAGAGAGAATGTGCTCCAACTTCCTTTCCAAATAATATCGGAAGATATTCCTCACATCCGCAGAATTGGTATAATAGGCAAATAACAGGATAAAGAAGATAGGGATGTATGAAATTTTTAATGAATTGGGATTGCTAATACAATATCTGTAGCATATGTGTGAACTAATTAGTACAGTATCACTAATACTTGTCTTTGTAAATAACTTGTCTTGGTGCTCCTATTAGCAAATATTAAGAGGAATGTTTCAGTGGGCTTCAACAAAAATTATCTTGTAAATCATAAACACATTCCAGTTATTATATGATCAACAAAATATCAACTGTTGTTAAGTGACATAATTGGTACATCAGCTTTCTCTATTTTTTTAAAGTCTAAGCTAACATGATTCATATCCATTGGGTTTTTATCTCACTCTAGATATGGGTCAATGATGACAAGACATCATTAATCTGCTGACTTCCCAGTATTCCCAAGCACATTTATCCTAATCAAAGAATTTCAACTTACCACTTACAACTTTGAGTAAATAAAGATCATTTATTTATTCATTGATCATCAAAAAAATTGATGAAAAGATAATTTTTACTTGAATTTCTGAATTGGCGACAGAGCACCATTGAACAACTTCGCAAGAGAAGGAGAGCCAGACAACCTTCGGTTCCAAAGACGAAACGTAACTCTGCGATCTGTGTCATCGCCTCTCGTCTGCATTGGAGAGTTGTTGAAAGCGGAAAATAACAAAAGGGGAGATAGGAGGGAGAATAAGTCACGCCTTCACCTGTCTTCCTTGCAATTGAATGAAAATTTCACCACTGACGTTGTGCTTCATACAGGAGAACTTAATTTTAGTTGGCATCTTCTTTTCCTAAAACCATAATCCTCTTTATAACAATTTTAACGTTTTACTTTTCTACTCTTTCATAAGCCAATTTCAGAAATTCTTAGATTCTATTTTTTTAGTTGCTCAAAAGTTGAAAAAAGAAGTCACGATAGGTAAAATTGCTGATGAAGTGATCTTTCAAATAACAACCCGAATTTCCGTCTCAGATCCAATACAAGTTTAACAAATGAGACATTGTAAATAATTTAGCAATAGAGAGATACTATTGATGCATATGTCTCCTTCCAAATTTTCCATGAAAAATAAATGTTATCTCTTACTGTTAAAAGCAATCTTACACTTTTTAGTCTCACTTATAAGATTGAAAATTTTGTCATTATCATTAAATATATTATAATAGTTGAGAGTAATAGAGTGTTTTAATGTATATCTTTTCCTCCACTTTTATCACTTTATATCTAAAATATTGATTATTTGCAAACTCTTATGACAAAGTCCTCAAAGAAACAGAATAATATTTATTTGATTAGTAGTTCAATAGCAAAATTGATTTTTAGAAAACTTTATATGAGGAGGTTGATTAAAACAAAATTTAACACTTTTATTTATATTTTTAAAAATAGATAATTTTTATATGAACCATTTTTTTAAATTTTAGACTTTAAATCAAAACCCATTATGATGAAGATTATAGAATCTTGATGCCCATTTCGTTTCAAAAGTCGTAAATGTCGCTTTTTTGTACAGAAAAGAGCAAAGAACAATGATTTTTGAAAGAAAGAGATTTAATCAAAACAACTTTAAAGCACGCTTCTACTATAGAACTAATAATGGAATATCTTTAAAAAATTTAATTATTGCTTCTTTTTTCTTTCATCATTATAAATATTATGAAATTGTGAAATCAATTTTTCTGATATTCACCTTCAGATGACGTTACTGATATGGATAGAAGTTTGATTCAACTAATCAGATAGGGATTAATTAACATCTAAAAATATCATAGCGTATTGTCATTGGGAATACTTCAGATTGTTAACAAATTATATGAAGAATGAAAAAAACAGAAATAATCAAGTAGTTCCGAACATGAAACGAGCTTCAACATTAATAAGCATCACTGAGGAAAAAATTCTTATGTAAAATAGATATTATCATCCTATTTCATTGTCCGTTTCATCTGTTGAATACAATAAGATGACAATCTTATAAGCAATAACGAAAAATAATAAGATTTGACTTAATTATTATGTAATAAGTAAGTCAATCTAAGCAAAAAAATATAATCGTCAAATTAGGTCATTAAATCCTTCTAATATTTATATGAATCGCTGTTTTGTGTCCATGAATAATAGCAATTAATTTCTCTAATAAGATTAATTTGGCTCAAAACAGTTCAGTTAAGAGAAAGTCTGCTTATGCTAAGTGTATTAAAATTTGAAATGAATGCCTTTGGTTAATTATATTCAGAAATGCGGACAGAAAATTTCAGTTAAAATTATTAATTGAGTTATGAATAGACATGTCTGAACATCTATAATATTGCAATTTTGTTTTTTATATTGGATACAAGTTCACCCTCAAAATTGATTTCAAGAAAATGAGGATTAGATCAAGGAAACTTTTTTTAAATGTTTATTTATTAATATATTGAAAAAAAGAATTATTTTAAAATTAACTTACCACAGATAATTATTAGTCTTTAAGTCATAAAATTTTTAAGTCATTATTAAATATATTATAAAGAAAATTATATATTATATATAGCTGAATTTTCATCTGAAGTACCAAAAATGTCTTCCCTTTGTAGGAAAGTAGTGAAATATGGTAAAATTAAATTAATTAAGGAAAAATGTAACTAACTGCAAAATGAATAATCTTGATAAAAAATAATTTATAAAACATAATTTTGCTAATAAACTAAAAACGTGTATTTTTATTTTAATCATTGTGTTCTTTTGGTTATTATTTTATAATTCTTTATTCTAAATAGTGAGGAATTTTGGAACTGTTACTCGTATAAAAACAAAAATTAAATATATGAAAATTAAGAAAATATTCAAATTTAAAATTAAGAAAATATTTAAATAAGATATAGTCATTGAGATCCCAAAACTGTCAAAATTTCAGATTTCCAGCAAATTAGAAGGAATTGAAATATTGAGGATAAAAGGCTAGTCAAAATAAATAAAAGTTGATGGATTATAAATTCAATACTTCAACAAACTTCACATGACCTAAACAACGTTATGAAAGTGCCAATTATAGAAAAAATAATCTTAAAATGATGCACTGAAGTATCAAAAACTGCATTTGTCTCATCAATATAGATAAGAATCTCAAGGAGCAAAAGATATGGATAATTATTGCACTGAATGAAATTCTTACTGTTGGAGTAATTCTGCATGTTTTTCTCTCTGACTTATTCTTTTGGTCTGACGTTATATATATATATATATACTAGCGGGCCCGACAGACGTTGTCAGAAAATTTCAAACCTTCTTGAATAAGTTATAACAATCTGGTTCGTTTTGATGAAAAAGTGTATGAAAATGTTATTACAATACCTGACGTCATTATGTGCACAGTTCTCACAATTAAACCTATCGATTGCTTGTGAGTATGCGTATACTATAAGCATACTCACAAGCAATCGATAGGTATCGATATCAATATAGAAACTTAGATTGAAACTTAACTGTTTCTATTCAACTTTGTTGAATAGAAACTTAAACTTGTTTTAATTAAAGGGTAAAAAAAGATGAAATTCGATCTATTGTTATTAAAAGGTTTATTTTTTTAATGTACAAAATTTAAATTTATTGTAATGCCATTTCATGCACGATATTTTTGGTTAATCCTGGTGGGGTATAAACAAACAAATTCGATGGATTTCCAACCCTCGAACACGCAACATATAATTGGCAGTGTGAAAAGTAAGGATTTTCTAAATCTTAGCCACAAATTGTCAACGTTTGAACTTGTGACTTATTAATAGTCATAGCAAATGCCAAGTGAATTGGAAATTGCAATCATTTGAATGGGATAGGTGAGCCTGAAGGAATCATTGGGGTCCGTGGTAAAAGTACAACTTCATCTTGAAATTTGCCGTTCAAAATAGTAGCTTCAAGAATATTTCTCATGATTTTTTTAATGACTAATCGCGTGCCATTACATAATTTTGGTGCATTCAAGTTTCGAAGCAAAATGATAGGTGAGCCAATCTTCAATCTCAAGTTATGTGGTAAAGTTTTACAAATTAGCTCTGCATTGAAAAGATATAAATTAAAACATGTTTGTTTTAAAGCTTATTAATTATAAGTGCATGTTATCATGAAATAGTAGGGTCGAAAGAAATCAACTTGAAGGCTTCGACAAAGATAATCCTAATACTCCTTTCTTATACTTTGATTGATGTCAAATGTTTAACAGTTAGAGGGAGTTTGTTTTAAATTTTTAAGCAAATGCGTGAATTTTCTACACCAGTGTGGGTAACAAATATTGGTTATAAATGTTAAATTCCTTTATTTGTTTTATTTTAATTCAAAAGTACTTCAAAAGGAATCCGAAAAAATCGATAAATTAACAATGTTTAATTTTAAATGCATCAAACAATGAAAAAATCAAAAGAATTGTTGAAAACATATATCCTTTCAGGAATAAAATAAACACATTGAGGGCACATTGGACGATAAAAATGTAAAAAAATCGATGAAATTTGCGATACCTTTTATTTTGATATTTGATATATATTTAAACTGTAAGCTATCGTTTGGAAAAAAATTATTTTGATATATTAATTCGTTTGCTCAATATCAGCATTTTTTATTGTTATTAGGATGCCACACTCACTTGTTTCCCTTTGGACAGCTGCAGTAAAAGCGATTTCGTTTTCCTTCAAACACTGCTAGTGGACATAATTTGTGATACTGATTTTAAACTGTTGTTATTGCTTTGGCAGATGTTAAAAACTTCTACCTTTTCTTTCTTTTGTTGTTTGTTTTGGTTTGTTCATTCATTCGTCATACATTTCATATTCGAATGGCTCGTTTCAGTTCCTTTGAAATTAGATACAAAAACCGTTCTATTCAGGGTTAAAATTGAAATTTACTTTTAATTACCTTTTTTTTCTTTTTCTAAATTTTGTTTTTAAACATTTTTTGTCAGTTTTCACTACCAAAAGCCTAAAGGGCGTCCAAATAAAAGCAGACAAAGTCTGAAAATGTAAAGATATGATGGACAAAGAAATCCTTTGATTCATAACCAAGCAATTCTAATGACATTTTGGAAGCTTCTACCAACTGCAATAAACCTGAAATAGTGAATTCATTATCTTAAAATTGTATATAATAATTACATTGTTCTGTGCAATCACTTTAGCATTCTTTTTTGAAGAATTATCTTTGTCATGAATATCAAGAAAAATTTCTTCAAGTGTGTCTATTATGTGCTAAATATGGTAAAGAATTTCGTTCTGTATTTACTGGTGATAGGGAACTTACACACAAAAAAAACCTTTGAAGTGAGCAACAAAGTTGTAGAGGCCTTATTGACTCCACGAAGAAAATATATCAAAATTTGATTGCTGCTTTATTATCACTCAGAAAAAAAATTCATTAAATAAAATAAATTGTATCTTATAAGCATGTATCATATTGTAATCATATAATAACAATGGAATGAAAAAAAATTCAAAAAAATCAGCACATGTCAAATTAGAAGAAAAACATGAGCTCATAATTTATGAAACAGGTGTATTTTGATTTGCTTCAATTTTTTTATTATATTTGTTCATGGTTGACATATAGTTTAAAACTGTTATATGAATATAAATTAATCTTTGTGGCTAATGAAATGTTATTAAGCAAGTCTAATTTTTATTCGAACTTTTTTTTTATGATGATGAGGGTGAAATGAATTATGATGATGAGGGGAGTTGGTTTGGTTTCACCAATAGTATTTCCTTTATATTCTTCGAGAACTCTTACAAAAATATTTTAAATTTATAGATGTATATATTTCATTAAATAAACAATTCTTTTAATAAAAATGAATATTTAAGAAATTTAAGTTATTTCAACTATGTTTCTAGTCTGTAAATGAACATTTAAATGTATTTTTAGCTTTTTCTCAAAATGAAATTTTGTGATACTCTTCACATTTTCAAATACTCCATGCACATTCTATTTTTAGTTACAACTCTGAAACTTTTCTCTTATGCTTTATGAACATATAATAATATAATTTGCATTTATAGATGAATTATGTAGATTATTATTAGATGAATTATATTTTTTTTTATTGAAGACCTCAAATAATATTATTGCATTGATTTTTTAACATTTTTCAAAAAAATCAATAATATCAAGTTTTAAAGGGAAAATCACATTTTGAATTAATTCAAGCATGCAGCATATCATGAAATTTTCAAAACAATATTTGTGCCTATTAATAAAGATTTACAAATTGGTCGTTGGGTCCGGATTTGAATGAATACTCTGCATGAATTAAACAATTTTGCTTTCATGAAGTAGATTTATAAAATTAATAATATAGATACTGTGTAATAGAAAACTATATTTTCCGTTTAGGGTGATTAGTAGTTTAACCCCCTTCTTCGCCAAGTTGGCGATAATTCGCCAAAGATGGCAACTTTATGGTTTTCCTATTAAACTACGATCGCACCTACGTTTACTTTTTAAAAAAATATATTTATTTATTTCATTTCAAAGAATCTTTTGCAGAAAATTACATTTTTCTGGATTTAATTTGCAGCAAAAATTTTAATAGAATATAAACAGAATCTTGAAAACATGTTAAGCCGAACATTGTTAGCATGGGAAAAAACCGAAGCCTTATTCATTTGGCAATTACTTATTACTACGACTTAAAAATAACTTTAAAAAAAGATGTACTTAAAAATATATAACTAATAGAAATGCTGTTTAATTACAAAAGCAACATAACTAACCTTTTAACAGCGTGTATCCGAAGTAAAACAAAACAGCAAACCAATAGGTTTGTCTCCGCTTAAATAAAGTTCTCAACAAAATGCGCATGCGTTAAACTTCATCACCAGAAAATGAATGTTTTTTTTTCTACATGATTTGGGCAATTAGAAATTTTTATTTTCCTTTATTCTGTTTTATTTTAATTCAAAAGTACATTAGAATGAACCTTAAAGGTCGATTAATTAGCGATGTTTAATTTAAATGCAATAAATGCAATGAAAATAAAAAAAATCGTTTGAAATAATCGATCTGAAACATGTTAAGCCTAACCTCATTGCTGTTAGAAAAAAAACCTAAAACCTTACTCATTTCGCGATGGGGGAAGGAAGTTATTTTGGCGGGAAAGTTAGTTTTTAATTAATAATTAAAATTCTACATTTTGTAGTGGACTGAATTGGGAATCTAAACCATTCTCGAATCCACTTGAACACACACACAAAATTTCATCAAAATCGGACCAGTCGTTTAGGAGGAGTTCCGTCACATACACACGCACAGAAGAATTATATATATATATATATATATATATATATATATATATATATATATACTCATGTAATTATGTAATTTAATTCTAAAATGTTCTCTTATTTCCTGATTCCACGCCACATTTTCTATTTAATAAATCCAATTAAATGTTGTAAAGATACTGAGTCATGGCTTCTTGTGCCGAGTGAAGGGATAGAGATTGATGACGTAAACATATTCTTCAAAAGGATTCCTGCGTTTCTCTTGGTCTCTAAAGGTCAACACAAGGTCATCAAATGTCAGATTTAGTGGTCACCAAGTGTCAGATTTATGAGAATTTAATGGTGCATTATGGCTTCTCCATTATTTTCATGATAGGAATCCGGTCTGAAGATTGTCTCAAGGGACAGATATTCAAATAAGGTATTTTTTTCTACGAGAAGGCTGACTATTTGTCAAGCAATAATGCCCCCTTGTGACCTGAAAATCCTCTAAAAATTAGGAAGAGATATGACATTTTTTACAGAAATCAAACAAGAATACAGTAAAATACAACCTGTAATGTAAGCGAAAATTACAATAACATGAAAGAAACTATAAAAGAAAAACATCCAATCTTTAAAAAAAAAGATACAACCAATTATTTTTTTTAAAAAAAGAACCTACCAAATCCATAATTTTAATAATGTTAATATCTACATTCTAGAGGATAATGTTAAGGTCGTAAACAAAAGATTAATATAGGTTTATATATAATAGGCTTTGGAGATTTAATCAATATCTGCATTTATAACAAATTTAATATTTAATAAGTTTTCTATATGAAAAAAACTAAGTAAAAGATTTCAGAGAGGTAAAGATAAAGCCAATAATTATCATATTAAATTTGAGAAATTTCAAAATTATTGTAATCTTGGATCCCAATTAGGAAAACATTCGCAAACTTGTGAAATTTCTTTTTGAGTTTAGAAAAAATAAAATTAAAGGGTTTATGAATCATGTATTTGGAGATTTAAAGTTTAAAAACTCTTTCACTAAATTTAGAATACATAATCTGATTAAATTTAAACTTAATATTGGAAAAAAGGATTTATTATTTAATAATAAAAATTATTTAAATAAAGAATTCTGCGTAGTAAGATTTTTAGATATTAACTTCGAAAGTCTATAGTCACCAAAAATCATTCATAACAAGAAATTATTTTTGACTTTAAAGAACAAAGTAACTGTTTCAATGGCGTTTAGTCACACATCTAATTTAATCAAGCAAATATGCAATCATATTATAGCAAAAACTAAGATAAAATATATAAAATAGATTGTAACTGTAACAAAGAAACATATAAAGATTATATAGATGTTGATAAAGGCCATATCATAACAGGAAATTTAAAAATTATTGAATCGAGCTTTTTAAGAAATTTAATGGAAAGAGAAACCAAATTTAGATTACAAGAAAAAATAAATAATGAAAAATATTAACTTCTATTGTAAAAGATTTGGATATTTTTATTGTTAAATTATCTAGAAAATAACATTAGCCTGTGGAAGGATTCAGTGAATGGGAATTGGGGATTTTAAGGGGAAATTAAGGTAAAAATGAATGCAAATATTGAACATTTATACGCCAATCAGCTAGATAAAAAATTTAAAAAAGGCCTGCTGTTTTATATATGACGAATATTTAAATGAAGGTTTTATTTCTAAAAATAACTGGATAGAAATATGCAACTTTAATGTTATCGAAGTTTACATTTTTAATAGAATTAAATTCTATAAGCAAGTAAAGGTCATTCCAATGAGAGAAGTCAATATTTTCCTACATTACTATGAGGCAAAAATAATTAAACACAATATAATAAACGGCTGAAATATATTGATGACTTACTTTTAGTAAGATTAGATAATGCTAATATTGTTACGAATTGTCATACAAAAGATCTAATTCTAACCGAAACAAATAGAAATCAACTTGAATCTGAATTTAAAAATCGAAACTTCAATGGTAAATATTAGTTGGTATCTCCGATAAAAGGGATGATTTCAACTTTAAAATAATAGTTAGGAATTACCATTCCAATCTAAACTCAAATTTTCAAAAATCTAATTTTCTCTCAAATTAACGAGATAAAATGAGTTTGTAATTATAAAATTTCGTATATTGAAGCAACAAATAATCTTATTGAAACTTAACTACTAATAAATTTCACAGAAACTACTGCAGCATAGAAATTTTAATTAAATAAGAGCTGGTTCGCTTCTAATCTTGGGACACAAATAAAAATAGACTTTAATTACTTATGAACTAACTCAATAGATGGCGCTGAAACCCTTCAATTATTTAGTACTTTGAATGACGGTAAAAAAATAAAACACAGGAAAACAAAAAGAATACGAATGGGATACTTTTGTTTTGTAATAATTTTACTTGCAACTGGTATGTTCTTTACGTTTTATTTTTAATAATTACATGTATGTTTTCTTTTATAGTTTATTTTACATCATTGTAATTTTCGCTTACATTGGAGGTTGTATTCTATTGTAAATCTTGTTTGATTTCAGCAAAAAAAATTGTGGATCTTTTAGGACTCGTTTTCAGGGTATTTTCTGGTAACGAGGAGTCAATATTATTGAACAAATAGTCAGACACCTCCCCCAAAAAATGGCAGTGGGACAGATATGTGTGGACATTCGCTTACGGATCGTAAATCATGCACAGTCCTTTGAAAAATAAAAGGGGGTAAGGAGTAATTAGTCTAGGTTTCCTGAAAACAAGTTATCTGTTGGCAAGAACATTTGGCATTTTAACTAAATTTTGATGCTTAAACTGAAGCAAAGAGCTTATGTCTGTTTGTCTCAGTCTGTATAGGCTGGTTTTGTACAAACCAGACTGTATGAAATATGCCTATCAAATTTGACAAATATACACTTTGGTGGGTAGAAAAGTAATTTTTGGATCCATTTTCAAAAAATTATCTTTTTAATGATGCCAAATTTTTTACCATATAATTTTTCTCTATATATTTAATAAGTTTTTTTAATATTTTAAACGCATTTTGCAACAATCTATTTCATTGTTGAGAAGAAACTGAAAACCGATCGCTCGAATATTTCACCTTGTCTTTTATCTTGTTGTTACAAATGTTTCATCTCCCCCCCCCCTATTGCTGTGTCCAGAATAAAAAGATTACATATATTTTTCCATGATGAGTAATGGAAAATGTTGGGTATGCTTGTAATAATATTTTTAAATATTTTTGTGTGTGTTTACAAATGAGATTTAACTTTAGAATAAAGCAATTTTGGACATTTTTTAATGTTTCTATTTTAAAATATTGCTGATTTTATCTGTGTTATAATTGAAAAAATAAATATTAATTAAATAAATATAAAAAAATAAATATAAAATATTGATAGAAAAATAAAAATTGGGTAGGTGCAAAGCGTACTAAAAATTTAAAAAAAAAACAGTGTAAGGCTATTTCCCAAGTATATATTATATAAATAAAAAGTCGCTATTATACCATATGTTTCATGAACTATCAACATTAAATAAAAGAATATTCTATATTAAAAGAAATATATTAAATCCTAAATAATCTTGACATATAATTGCTACTGCATTTGCTACTAACTGGGTTAATTTTGTTTTACTTCATTTAGTATACATTATCTTCAATTGTATTTTTTTGTTGTTGTTTGCAGTAGGAGAAAATTCAAAGATTTTTTTTACGTAAATGATATTTAATATTAGTAATGCATGAATTTAATAATAAATTAATGCTAAACTATGCAGGAATATTCATAAACCTTAAGTATTTTGAGCATCCTTTCTGGGAGCTTACTTTTACAGTAATTTTAAAATATAAATGTGTTCTAAGAAATAATTTTAATTTTTTTTGTGGATTATAGAATTATGTTAAATATTCGTTCAAATTCAATGCAAAATCACCAAAATCTTAGTTTATTTTGAGGAAAAAAATTACAGTTGACACAAAAGAATTATGACGCAATCCTTTTGTTGTTATTTGTTTAACGATATATTAATAGAAAAGGATTCATTTCATTTCATTTTAATAACACGATTACAAATTTCTATAAAGGAAATATAATATGTAACCGAGGTTGAAAGTGAAGTTGAAAGAAAGTTGTAATCCTGATTGAAAGTAAATTACAGAAATAAAAATAATTAATAAAAATGTATTTTAATTAATAAAAATGAATTTTTTTAATTTAATTTTAAAGATAGAGTTTCTTCCGCAATGCAATATCAGAAGTCTGATTTTATTTCTTTTAATAAAGAAACTATTGCTCCAAATTCGTTTGCTCCTGAAATCTGATATTGACCTCGAATGCACTTCTTCAAACCCTGGGCTCATTGGAGATAACCAGACTTTCTCTATATCGAAATGTCTGCAGCATGCACATTGTTTTCACGAAAAAAATTGCCTAAGAAGGCCCCAATCAATGGCCACATTAAAGCTATTTCTAACCAGATATGATTTAATCCCCGAGAGATTTGAATCTAAAATAAGACAGCTGTAATGTCAACAGTCGAAAGAGATTCTTTAAATAATTCTATTTAAAAGGAGATGCAGGATTATTAAGTAGGCAAAGCTAAGAAGCTCCTCAGCTTTTGAAAATTTTTGTCAGTTTTAGAAAATGATTTAGTTTTATAGTTTCATTTAATGACAGAGGGCCGTGCAATCAGTTGTATTCAAGTCAAAATCAAGTACTCATTAAATTAATTTGGAAGCTTTTACTTAATTATCAATTAAAAATTATTCTTTGTGTTATTTCATAATTCTAAAAAATGTGAATCTTTTCAGTTTTTAAAAAATGTCCCCTCCTTTTGCATTTGCTGAAAGTTAATTTTACATTTTAAGTGAGAATTTTTTTTATATCTAAAATATTGTAATGAACTCTTTAGAAAAGGACTTGCGACTGCTATTTTTAAAATATGCTACTTAAAACTTTTGAATAAAAATTAAATTAAAATCGATAAAGAATTCGAAGCAGAAAGGGGCTTCGAGATTTGTATTACCTGTGGGTCCCTGGGAAGTTTAAAATGAATCTAAATTTTTTTGAAATCGGAAATAATTTTTTTCTGAATTTCAGAAAAATTTATAATGCATATAGCAACGTAAAAATCATTTTTATTCTGTTTATTTTTCAGCAGTAGATTTGTGTATGGTGTACTGAATAGTGCATCTAAAAGAAAATTACATTTGAATTCAGCTAATATCTCCTGCAGATTTCCAAGGATGCAAAAGATTAGTAAGCAAAACAATAATGTAATGTATTTTTGAATAAATTCATTGAAAAGCAATTCATGTTTTATAAAAAAAAACAATGTGGAAAGTATTCAGATAGTATCAAAATGCATGAATCTATATTAAACAAGTCATTAAGTATTCCCAATTGAATTAAACCGCAAGTTCTTTCACCAAATCTGACACTTTTAGATAACGTTTACAATGTTGCAACCTCTTCTAGAAGTGATCCTTATCAGTAACACAACCGCCTTTTAAACAAGGCCATTGATTGACAATTTTATGATCGATACGGAAAGTATACTGTACAGATCTATCACACAACCCAGAAAAAGTCCCTTATTTGAATCCCTGCCTTGAGGGTGATCCTTTATAAAGTCTTCAGAAGCATTCTTATTTTATTTTTGTTCCCCTTATTACTTTTATTAACGTGGTAATTTTACTAATTTTGTTATTTTCATCTGTACTTAGTAGTAGAAGCAATAACGCTCTCTAAATACAACTCTGTGTTTTTTTAGTTTAATTCAGTAATAATATAAGTTATATTGTTTGTTTCTGAAATAATTTTGAATTTATATATATATATATATATATATATAATCCCTCAGGACTATTTCATTTAAACATCTGCCATCATTTTTGTTTTATCAACACCCGATCGTAGACTAAATCAAAGCGAGAATCGTAAAAGGTTAGATCATTTCCCAGAGAACGATACTTTTAATTAGTACAGCATTCCAGAACAACGTCATTTATCGACCTTTTGAAAAACTGTCCCAATTAATATTGAGCCAGAGGCCCCACTGAAATCTGAAAAGGAAAGATGCTCCAGCGTTAGCGGTTCCCACTCGCAAAGGTCTGCGGCTACGCGGTAATATGTTTTCAGTCATAATGATGTTTTGTTACTTCTAGCACGTCCTTCTAAAGAAAATAATCTAACTTTTTGTTTATTTCATATCTCCATGTTTTAATTTTTAAAAATATTTACCTGTAAATACTCCCCCTGCAAATATTCCCTTTCACTCTAAATAAATTCTTTTATTTTTTAAAGAAGTCTCTACATCCTTCGTTTGCATTATTTTAATCTTGTTTAAGAAACTAACCTGTAAATATTAAAAAACTCCTAGACATCACGCCACTAAAACTCCGTTACTGAAGAGAGTCTAATTTTTTTGGAAGATTTATTTAGACTCCCACAGAAATAATAAGGGGTTCGGCTGGGATTGATTTAAAAATCTTCTTTAAGTATCCGATTATTTTGAATTACTATCAATTCAAAAAATTGGCTTAGTGCTTGAAATGCATAAAAAAACTGACTGAAATTTTTTAAAGCGCTGTTTGCCTCTCATTACTACATTACTAATAACTAACAACACGTTCCTGCCCAAGTGGAGATATCTTGTCGTCCAAGCTGCTCTCAAAACCACTCCAGAAGGTCTGCAGATAAAACCGCGCTTTTTACATTTTACATTCACTTCAGAAATCCTTTCAACAGCGGTGACCAGCAGTGTCTCCGTTGATCTCCGATGAAATAACTAAAATATCTTAAAACCGCCAGTGAAACCATCAACAACACCAGCGAGAAACCGTCATATGAGGTACTATCTTTTATTGTTTTCATTAAAAAAGAAGAATCTTCCGAAGAATATCAGAACTGCAGTCTTGTTTATAAAATTGTTTGTAGCTGTGTTCAAGAAATAATTCATACATTTTTAAAGTTTGTGTGATCATATTTTTTAAGTATCATACGAGTATGTATTTTTTTAAATACTATTTTTCTATTTATGATACATAACAATATATTACATTATATCTTTTAAACATTAAAGAAATCGAAAGTAATATTCAAATTGTTTTATTTTTATATTTTCATTAAAAAACTAATCGATTCATCCTATTCTATATTGTTTCTCAGTTGGCACTCGCCAAATAATGTATAGATCTGCAGTTTCGGTTCTGTTTTCGTCATGATTCCTGATGCCTCATTAAGAAGTTATCTATCTTTCGCTCTCAGCGACTTATAGTATAAATAAAAAACTACTTAAGTGTTCAGATTATGCCTTTTATTCAAACATGTGGGTGTGATGGGTTTCAATTCATCAGTCCACTGATTACTATTGGTATGGAGATGAACAGTTGCTCTTTTCCACCTACGTGTGGCACTTGGAGCATTTTTCAAAGGAATGTCTCAACGATTTCCGGTCGTGACCCTTTCTCGGCCGACGGTAGCGAAGAGAACGGTCCGAATTCCTTGGTCGGGGCTCTCTCTACCCTCTCCCCTTTGACTGCTGATTCACACCGGAAGTGATGAGCGCCCTCTCGTGGAATTAATTTACCACATCGCTCGGCCATCGACAGGTGAGGTCCTCCGAACTCTGAAACACACAAATGAAGGAAGGAAAAAAAAGAGGATATTGAAGAGAAAATGATAAAAAATAAAAACAAAAAGGTTTGATGAAGAAAAAGAAATTCGTTGATCTCAAGTTGCAACTGCATCAGTCCAGGGCTTCATGTGATCAGCTGAAGTGGAAGTTGCATCAGGTCCTTCATGAGATCCTACTTTTGCTACGTCGTAGCGATCATGTAGCTTTATCTTGACCACTTTGTAAGGTCCTAGGAACTTGGGTCTTAGCTTCAGACCTCCTCCTAACTAGGTTCTTTTAATTGCTACCAAGTCATTTATTTTATAGAGTGGAGCAATTCTACGCTTTTTATTATACTGACGTCGGTTCTCTTCTTGCACTTTGAAGATGTTTGCTTTCGCCGCCTCACGCATAGTTTCCTTCTCTTGAATCATGGCGTGCAAGAATTCTTTGTGCAGAATTTCTTTGATTCTTAGATCCGTTTTGTTTCTCATCTTCACACCTATCATCAGTTCAAAAGGAGTGAATTTGGTGGATCTGCTGAGAGTACTGTTAATGATTCGTTGAACGTCTGGTACAAACTTGAACCACTTTGCAGGATCGTCTATAAACAGTTTTGCAAGCACTGGAATAAGATTTCCATGCATTCTTCCTATCTGGCCATTTGCTCTTGGCACTCCTGTGGTGATTTGTACATGTTGAATACCTTCGTTTTTGCAGTAGTCTTCAAATTCTTTAAACGTAAAAGCAGAACCTCTGTCGGAAATAATTCTCGCAGGGTTTCCGAAGACTGCTTGTTGTATCCTGAGTTTTTGCAATGCTTCTGCTGTTGATGTTGATTTAACAGGATAAAACCAAACGAATTTGGTGAATGCATCTACCACTGTAAATATGTGTTGATATCTTTTGCTTGTAGATGGTAAGGGACCAATGAAATCAATATGATATGTGCTCAAAGGAGTATTGTCCTTCGGAATTGGGTTCAAAAGACCTTCTCCTTTGCCTCGTTTTCTGTTATAGAGGATGCACTCAACACAATTCATTAGGACTTTTTCTATTTTCTACTTTGCGTTAGATATATGAAAGTCTCTTTTCAGCAAATCTTCAGTTTTTTGCAAAGCAAAGTGTCCTTTGTTGTGAATCCCACGAATTATTTCAAGCTCCATCGCTTCTGGTACAACGATAAGTTCTCATCCATCTACCTGTATATACAAGACATCTTCTTTTATACAGTAATCATCTCTGAGTCCTTTCTCGACCAGAGTTTTCAGCAATTGAATGCGTTCACCTGTTGATTGTGCAGTTGTGATCTTAGCCGTAATTTCGCTTTGGGAACGAGTGACCATGCATACTGCATTCCTGCCCAATGCATCTACATGCTTCATTTGTTGACCTGCTCTGTGAACTACTTCGCACTCGAACTCCTCCAGAAATAATGCCCATCTGGCTATCTTAGGCGCCAGGTCTTTCTTTTCCATCGTCTTTTGGAAAGCATCACAGTCGGTGACTATTTTAAATTTTGTCCCCAAGACATAACTTCGAAATTTCTTCAAGGCTTCTATAATTGCTAGCACCTCCAGCTCATAACTTGACAGTTTTTCTTGCTGTGGTGATGTCTTTCTACTCATATAATGAATTGGATGTAGTTGCCCATCATCTGAGCGTTGTAATAAAACTGCTCCGAAGCCATGGCTACTAGCATCCGTATGCAATTCAAGAGGTTTTCCTTGCTGGAAAATGTGGAGTACGGGACTTTGACACAAACGTTTTTTTAGACGTTGAAATGCCTGTTTTTGTAATGGCCCAAATTCAAATTCTACACCACTGCGAAGTAAATCACTTAGTGGTTTTGCTATTTTTGAATAATTTGGAACAGATTTTCTGAAATATCCTGTGAGACCTAGAAAGCTTTGCATTTGTTTAATATTCTTAGGTTCAGGAAAATTTTGAACAGCTACTGTTTTATTTGATGAGGGACGAATTGTACCCTCTTCGATAACATAACCTAAAAATTCAATTTTTCGTTTTAAAAATTGACACTTTTTAAAATTAATTTCTAATCCATATTCAGAAGCCACTTTTAAAACACGTTTAAGTTTTTCCAAACCCTCTGTTTCATTACAGGAAGGTATAATGAAATCATCCATAGAAATTACAATTGTACTATCCCTAATCAGATCCCTGAAAACATGATATATGAATCTTAAAAACACACTAGGACTTGTGGACAAACCAAATGGAGTTCTTAAAAATTCGAATAAACCGGCATGACAAATGAATGCCAAATATGTAGTGCATTTTTTCTCAACTGGAACATGAAAAAACCCGTTTTTTAAATCTAAGGTTGAGAAAACTTTTGCTTCTCCTAAATGATCGAGAACCTCCTCTACTTGAGCCATAGGAAAAGAATCTTTTACTACTTTTTTGTTCAGCTGTCTGAAATCCACGCATAACCTATGAGTACCATCTCGCTTTTTACGCAACAAAATTGGAGGTGCGTATTCAGAACAAGAATTTTTAATAATATCCATTTGTAACCATTCATCAATTTGTTTGTCGACAATTTTTTGTTCAGCGAACGGCATTCTACGGGACCGTTGCCGTACTGGGATGTCGTCTTTTAATACAACGTTTAATCGCATCTCAGTCTCTCGAGGCTGTTTAGATGGTTCATAATTTTTTACCAACTGCAAAACTTGATCGCGTAAACAATCATTTACATTCTGACTAATATCAAGTAATTCACTCTCAATTACCGCCGCAAAAAATGGAAGTTTACTCTCAATAGAATCTGTCTATTTTCGGCGCTCGACAATTCATTTTGTTGAATAAGATGCAGACATTTTGGCGGGAAAATTCCCTCCTTACTAATTGATAACTTATAACTGCTTCAATCTCAAGAGGTTTACATTTTTCATTAAAAGCAAATGAGAAAATTGCTGTTTGAGCAGAAACTTCATTTCCAAAACAAGTTTTAACTTGTATATTTCCCATTGTTTTTTTAGTAGGAAAACATGATTTATTTACAATTATAAGCTCACTTCCTGAATCAATTAGAAACTTTGTTTTTTTCCCATCCACAAAAATATCAATATATTCAAGCATATTTTTTGGCTTAGTTCCAATTCCCGATATAACAAATTTATTTCCTGTCTCACTTTCATTTGTAGATTTTTCTAATCGCTTCGGACAGTTACGAGCGAAATGAAAGCTTTCCCCCTTTCCCCCGCATACATAACAAATCCTTTCCGGTTTAACGTTCTGGATTTTGTTTCGACGGAATGACTCATTTTTCAACGCTTGTTTTTGGAATCCTATTGCTTTTTTTTCATTAACGTGAACTTTGGAATTACTCAATTCAGCTAAAGATTTACCACGAGATGAAAAAAATAAATCACATTCGCGACCTAACTGAGTTGGCGGAAACCATGTTTTTCCTTCGCGGACACTTATATATTCTTTTGTTCTAAAATCCAATGTTTCATATAATTTATCCGCAACAATTAGATTACATAAATTTTTGAAATCCTTTTTTACATCTCTGACCTGACAATAATAATCAAATGTTGCAGTTAATCGCGATGCAAATAGTACATGCGACTCGTTCGGTAAACGTTGAGTGTTTTTAAAATTACTAAGACACTCACGAGGTGTCGGCTGAAATTCAGCTAAAAATAACTCTTTTAGTTTTTCGTAATCCGACAAATCTTCCTCATCTGCATAGGTTAACACATTATTTACTTTATCCCCTAGCAAATTAATTAGTATTTCGGCTTGCAAGCCTTTAGGAACTTTTTTAGTAGTAAATGCTTTTTCTAAAGACATAAAAAACAAATGAAATGCCTCGGGTTTCTCAGGAACAGAAATTGTTAGTGTTTTAACACTTTTTATTAAATTTTCAGCACTAACAGATGCGTTTGTTCGCTCACCAGGCAATGACTGTTTTCTTAATTTCTCTAGCTCAATCTCCTTCTCGAGTTGGGCCAATTTCATTTTTTCAATCTCTAACTTTGATTGTTCATTTACTGCCTTAGCCGTGCGATCCTCAACGATCGACTTAATGACACCACGGACAAATTCTTCATCCGTTTTGAATACATCAGTATTTTCAATTAATCTTTTAAGTTCCAAAATTTTAGCATTTTCTAACACTGTTTCGCCAAGTTCTTCGGCAAGAATTTTCAAATCACACTTCTTCAGATTATTTAAAATACTCATTTTCAAAATTAAAGCAGGATAAATAGAGAATTTAAGAAGCACAGTCCCTTTTAAAAGTTGCTGTTTCACCGGCTCCGAGCCCCCATGGTTGTGGGTGTGATGGGTTTCAATTCATCAGTCCACTGATTACTATTGGTATGGAGATGAACAGTTGCTCTTTTCCACCTACGTGTGGCACTTGGAGCATTTTTCAAAGGAATGTCTCAACGATTTCCGGTCGTGACCCTTTCTCGGCCGACGGTAGCGAAGAGAACGGTCCGAATTCCTTGGTCGGGGCTCTCTCTACCCTCTCCCCTTTGACTGCTGATTCACACCGGAAGTGATGAGCGCCCTCTCGTAGAATTAATTTACCACAAACATGTGTTCCTTTTTTAGAATTTGCTGATTAATGATTTTTACATATGCTTGCTTTTAATGGTGTTGTATAAGAATAATAATCAAGTTTGATAAAGGACCTTGTTTTGATTCGAACCCTTGTTTTTCGACGCCCTTAACAATGGCGGATCTTGAAGTTTTAAATAGGAAAAGAGGAACGTTAAAGGCAAAGGTAACAAGACTTTCGAATTTTTTGAATGACAATAGTAAATAGAGTGACTCTATTGTTATTACTTCAAAAATAAATAATTTGGAAGCTGTTAAAAATCAGCTAGAAGAACTGAGATTGGAATATTATGAAAGTTCTGAAGATGGAAATCTCGAAGAAATTGATAAGGCTTTGGGCAACATCGAAGAAGAAATCGAATATTTGGAAGTAAGATACCTTCAAATTAAATCTCAGTTTAAAAATTTGAATGTTGAAGCTAATAATATGAAAATAAAATTGCCTGAAATTCCATTGCCAAATAATCAGGTAATATTGAAGAGGGGCATAATTTTAAGGCCCAATTTAATTCCTTAATTTCTTCAAATGAAGGTTTAGATGAGTAGCATAAATTATATTATTTGCAGTTTTCGTTAATTGGTAATGCAAGGCAAATTCAAACTACAGAAGACACTTTCGATTCGCTTTTTAAAGCGCTACGAACATAAATGATTACTTGTAAACAAGCATATTAGCAAACTTTTAAGTTTAGAAAAAATTTCCCATGAATCGGCTTTTGAATTGAGATACCTCCTCGATAAGGTAATAAAAGAAGTTAGAGCATTAAATTGTCTAGATTTACAATTAGATCAATTAAGCGCGAAAATACTGATTAATGGAGTACTCATGAAATTTGATAAGGAATCAAGAAAGTCCTTTGAAATGACATTGAAAACGTCTAATTTACCAAAATGGGAAGACCATATTGACTTTCTCAAAACGTATTGTACATTTTGGGAAAATTCACAAGACACGCAAACCAAATGAAACCGAAAGTGTTTTCCAAGGTTAAAAGTCTTATTGTTGTTTCTAATTCAAATATATCTTCTCCGATTTGTAAATCTCGAATCCATTTATTTTTAAATGTTCAGAACTTTTTCGATTAAATCCTAAACAGCGATTCAACTTAGTTAAAAAAAACACTTATAATGCATTAATTGTTTGAATTATTCTCATAAAATTGTTGACTGTAAATCAAAAATTGTTTGTAAATTTTGTACTAAAAAGCATATTTTACTATTGCATTATTCTTCCAACCGGGAAGTTGAAAACAATGTAAACACGATTAATAAATCATCGCTTTTCGAGGAAGAAGCAGCTGCTAATCTTGAACAGAATATCTCGTCGAAGAATTGAAAGGCGCCTGTCTGTGCCAGTGCCAGCTGTTCACAGAATGTGTTTGATATTATTCTAGCCACAGCGATGGTTTATATTAAAGATATTAGTGGAAATAAATATCCATTAAAATGCATTCTTGATTCTGGATCTCAAATCAATGCCCTCACTTTGGAGAGTGCAAATCTTTTGAGATTGAAAAAGAGAAAAAAATAAATATTTCTCTTTCTGGTTTAAATGGAACTTTTATTCCGGTGAAAGCGCGCGTCTCAACAGAAATTTCGAATAAAACTAATGACTTAGTAAGATCAACGGAATTTCTGATCGTGCCAAAAATTACGCAAGTAAGTCCTTCCACGTACTTAAAGGTAGATTTTAAGAATTTGAATAAAAATAATAATATAGCAGATCCTGAATTCTATAAGGCTGCCAATATTGATGCTTTAATCGGCGTTCAGCAATTTTTTGACATTTTAAAAATGGAAAAATTATATATGGAAAATTTTCATTTCATACTACAAGAAACTGCATTTGGATATATTATAAGCGGATCAAGCTTAGCCAAAAATACTACCGGGTACACTTATTGTGGGCTTGTGCATGAAGAATCAAATCTTGAAAAAACTCTTCACGAATTTTTTGAACTAGAAAATGTTAATGGTTCTGAACCTATTTTAAGTAGTGAAGAATTGGAATGTGAAAAACATTTTGCCGAAACTCATTTTAGAACAATAGAAGGACGGTACGTAGTGAGTATGCCCTTGAAAACAAACAAGGTGGTGAATCTAGGCCTATGGCAATTAGCCAGTTAAATTCTCTCTCAAGACGCTTAGAGCATAACATAAATTTGAAAAATTGTATCTTGATTTTATTGAGGAATATAAAAATTTGGGACATATGAAGGAAATATCTAACGAAGTAGAACCTAAATGTTTTTACTATTTTCCTCACCATGGTATTTTCTGACCGGAAAAACCACCAACAAAATTGAGGGTTGCCCTTAATGGGTCTGCCTTAACAACTGCTGGTGTCTCCTTAAATCAACTTCAAATGAATGGTAAAATACCTCAATAAGATCTGTTCTCTATAATGCTGCGTTTTAGGAAACTTGCTTTTGCATTTACTGCAGACATTCGTATGATGTATCGTCAGATATTGATAGAACCCGCTCAGAGGGACTTAAAATGAATTGTCTTGAGAAGAACTCCAACATACCCAGTTAAAACGTATAGACCTTGCACTGTTAGCTATGGAACAAAAATGCGCCTTTTTTAGCCACAAGGGCTTTAAGGCGATTGTGTGACGACGAAGAAAAATTATTTCCGGAAGAGCTTCAACTGCTCGTGAGGATTTTTATATGGATGATATTCTCACCGGATCACGTGATTTGGAATCTGCAAGGGAATTAAAACGCCAGTTAGTTATTTTACTACAGCAAAGGGGCTTTACGCTACATAAGTGGAACTCAAATGATTTCAGCCTCATAAATGATGAATCTTGTAATCAGAATTACTCTTTTGACGATTCTAATGAAGTAAAATCTGTTAAGGCCTTAGAAGTGCTATGGAAGCCAGCCTCAGATTGTTTTTCATATAAGGTGACCATTCAACCTGAAATTGCTTATACTAAGCGAACAGTTCTTTCAGATATTTTTAGTCTTCAATCCAATTGAATTAATAGGTCATGTGATTACCGAGGCAAAATTATTTATTCAAGAACTCTGGACGATCCGGTTACACTGTGATACACCATTACCAGACCCCTTCCGGTTAAAAATATGGTTAGAATTTGTTTGCTTGCTACCAAAAATAGAAAATTCGCAGATTTGCAGATTTTTCGAAAACAATAACAAAATTACTCTTCATGTCTTTTCGGGTGCTTCTTCAGTAGCTTATGGTGCAGCTATTTATGCCCAATGCAAGACCTCCAATGATACTAATGCAGTACGCCTTTTATGCAGCAAATCAAGGGTTGCTCCTGTAAAACGAATCACTATACCTCGTCTGGAACTTTCTGTTGCGCTCCTGTTGTCGCATCTCATACAAAAGGTCACATAGGCTTTAAATTTTAAGGATTGTGGCATAGTTTTGTGGCCCTATTCTACCATTGTGTTTGCGTGGTTAAAGAGACCTCCTCGCGAATTAAAAGCCTTTGTTTGCAATAGGGTTTCAACAATTCAAGAGTTAACGAAAAACTGTCAGTGGAAACATATTTCGTCTTCACAAAATCCAGATTATCTGTTTTCTAGAGGTATGATGCCTGATCAGATCCATACGCAAGAATTGTAGTGGCATGGTCCACCATTCCTTAGACAATCTACACCGATGAATGAGACCTTTGAACTTGAAAATGTTACTTCTAGTATTGACTTTACATGTGAACTTAAACAGCCGAAAAACATTAATCTAAGCTGTACAATGAATAATGATATTATTTCCCATGTTATTTTTTCTACTAACAATTACCTTAAACTAATTAGAGTATTTAGTTTCATTTATAGGTTCTTAGAAAATTGCAGAAGGAAGTCACCGCGTCAGGTAGGTCCTTTAACTACAGAGGAACTACAATCTTCAGAAATGCTCATAATCAAGTACATCCAAGAAAGCAATTTTAGTATTAACATAAAGTGCTTGAGGGAAGGAAAACAACTTACAGGTAAAAGTAACCTTAGGTCTTTGAATTCTTTTATCAATAAGAAGGGAGTTCTGAGAGTTGGTGGGCGGCTACAAAATGCAAGGCTTAGTTTTGATTCGAAACATCGAATTATTTTGCCAAGTAGTAATAAGGTAACTTATTTAATTTTAGAATATTTCCATAAAAGATACTTTCATATTGGTCAGCAAGCCTTGCTATTTTACACCAGGCAAAAATTTTGGCCGATTGGTGGAAGAAATTTGACGAAGAAAGTAGTGCACAATTGCATAACTTGTGGGAAAAACAAACCAGTGATAGTTGAACAACTGATGGGTCAACCCCCACCGGAAAGAGTTAACATGAGTCCCGTATTTTCAAAATAAGAGGTGGATTTTTCAGGACCCTTTTTTGTACGATATAAAAATCAACGAAAAGGGCTTCTTTAATTACGTAGAAATTTTTGTCTGCATGGCTACCAAGGCCATTCACATCGAAATGGTTTCGGATTTAACTTCTGAATCATTTATAGCGACACTGAAAAGATTTTTTGCCCGTCGTGGCAAGTGTTGCACGCTGTCCTCTGACAATACAACAAACTTCGTAGGGGCACATTCCGAACTCAAAAAACTTCACAACTTACTTAGGCATCCAGATGAAGTAATAGGAGACTTTTTGTCTGATGAAAGGATTAACTGGAAATTCATACCTCCTAGAACTCTGAACTTTGGCGGGCTCTGGGAGGCGGAGTAAAATCCTTTAAATACCACCTCAGAAGGGTTGTGGGTAACGTTAATTTAAATTATGAGGATTTTTTAACTGTAATTACAAAAAGTGAGGGAGTTCTCAATTCGAGACCCTTGACTCCAATTTCGTCAGGCATCAATGACTTAGGGGCCTTAAAGCTAGGTCATTTTTTGATAGATCGAGCAATAAATACAATTCCTGAACCAGATGTTACTGATACACCCTTTAATCGTCTATCTATGTGGAAGCGTGTAGAAAAAAGGACTCAAATTATTTGGAAGAAATGGAGTTTAGACTACCTAACACACTTTCAGCAACGTTATAGATGGCTGTTCGAGAAGGATAATATAAGGCCATGTATGATAGGGATTTTAAGGGCAGACAATCTTCCAAAATGCAAGTGGATTCTAGGGAGAATAGTGGATGTAATTTATGGGAAAGAGGGCCGCATAAGAATAGTCAACGTGCGCACCATGCAAGGGACATTGAAGAGACCCATTTCAAAAATTTGTATTTTGTCTGTTATTACTGATAATTTATTAATGGGTCAGTTATTACTAAGGAATAAGTTCATTTGTATTTCCCTTTAAAACAAGCTTTAAAGAATTTTACTTGCATTGTATGATTGTTTATTTTACTAATTAGAATTATGTGTATTGCTTAGCATTGAATCTTCATAATTGTTAAATAGTTTAATACATATAAGCTCAGAATTTAATTTATACTATGGTTATATTTGAAATTTTTTCTCGTTATTGTATTTTGCGTAATATTTTACTTTCTGTAAAAATTGTAATTCTGTGTTGAACTTTTAGAAATTCAACGGGGGCCGGGATGTTAATGCTTCTCCCCGATTCAGCTAATAAACCGCCAAATCTGGCACCCCGCCGGTGTGTTGGCGACTGTCATGTTCCTCTCTGTCAGTCTGTTGTAATGTTGTTCGCACCGTTCAAAATGTTTGTTTATAGGAGCTATCGTGCTCATTTTACTATAAAGCCATGAGGCTTTTGATCATTAATATGTAAATAGTATTTTTGTGTTATTAAATAGTACAGTCCATTTTTGAATGCTTATTTAAGTCCCTAACAACTTTCATTTTAATCTGAATGTTAGGGTTTTATCTAAAGAACTTACATGATTATTATAATTTTTTATTTTGACAAATTTTATCACAGTTTTTTTTAAACAAGATTTTTATAATTTAGTTTTTTTTTCTTTCAAACTCTCTTTCCTTTTATCACAAGGAAATGAGACAGCTGATGTATTAAATGTTTTTTCTAAAAGTGTTTTGTTTTTTAGTTGAAATTAATAATTTAGATATTTCGAATTATTAGATATTTTAGCTCGCCAAACTGTCTACACGCTACTAGTCTAAAATATTTCTTAATGAATGAAATTTCCATATTTCATCGTGTATTTAGCGGATTTTGGTGCAATATTATTCTTTCTTGAGAATTTTGATAAATGAGAAAATGAAATTTGCCATACTATAGCGACATCATTGTTACTATCTGAGCAGGCAATAATTAACTCCTTTAGTTGCTTACTAAGATTAAATTTAAATTTTAAAATGGCCTATATCGGCATAGGTCGACGCGAAGATTTATTCGTCTTGGCCACAGAAGTGAATTGAGAAGCTGATCAATCTATGACCATCGCCTCACTCAAAGACCTAATTACCGGTAGTAATAAATAGAACAAAGACCTAACAAAAAACCTGCGTACAACGATTGTTGAAGATCGCAAAGCCAGGGAGAGGCAGCAAGAAGAACGAGAAGAAAAACTGCGCCTCGAAGAGTTGAGGCTAGAGGAACTGAAAAGGCATGACAAACTCGCTGAACGCAAGCGATAAGATGAATTTGCATTGGAAAAGTTAAAGATTCATATGCAATCTAAATAAGATACCAGTACATCTGACACAAATGATATTAAGTTTCTGTTCAAAGAAGTGTCAAAATTTCTTCGTCGCTTCGACTTGAAAGAAGATGTCAGTCTTTATCTAAAATTATTTTAACGTCAAGCACAAAGATTGAATATTTGTCAAGAAAATTGGGTTTCTCATATATTAGGTTTATTACAGCCCGAAGTATCTCACATCATAGTTAGAGAGCCGGATGACAAAGCTAACTTTTACGAACATGTTAAAGACTTACTCCTGAAACTTTTTAAGCTAACTCAAGAAAAGCCACCTGAAAGAACATGAACAGAATTTTACCATGAACTAAATACTTATTTCAACGGCTGGATAACTGGATTAAAGGTAGATACTTTCGAGAAATTATCAGATCTAATAATAACAGACCAACTAAAATGAAAAACGCCTTTTGAATTCAAGGAATATTACCTTGATGAATGGCCTAATATGATCTCTCCTGCCCAGTTAGCAGAAAAATTGGAAGAATTTGAAGACTTTAAAAGGACTTTCAAACAAAAATAGAGCAATCTATTTGTTAAGAAACAAGAATGCAAACCCACTGAAAAACATCACAGATATGAAGCACCGAGAAAATCCAAATATAACAGAACAAATAAGAAGATTCCAACGTCAACGACTAGAACAACTACAACAAACATCTTGATACTCCTGTCACTAAGTATGAAACTCCTCAAAGAACACAAGACGGCGCACAGAAGGGGTACTATACTAAAAAACACGAGAAACACTCGAACTACAATGCTTCCAAGCATGCTCAGACGAATTATTCAAAGTTCCAGAAATTCAAAGAACCTCCGATGGAAATAAATACGATCACAACGAACAAAACGAATGCCAAAAAAGAGATAAACGAATCAAAGGGAACTTGCACTCTCATCGTTAAGGAAGGTTTACATACTAAAGAAATATTTTTGGAAAGACGGAAATCACAGTGCTTATATACAATGGTAATAATGTAAATTTTCAAAGAGAGAACACAAGCAGAAGAATAATGGATCCAACAAAATTATCGAAGGTCAAAACGCTTCTCACAGATATTGGCGAAGCACGAGTGACAACGATCGGTTCCTTCGAACATGAATTTGAAATGGACAATTAAAATTATTCATTAACTTGCTATGATGTCAATGCCAATATATTAAAATTCTACGCTGTTATTGGGTCAGTTATTTTGGAACAAGCATCGATACGTTTCACCGAAGAAGGAGTTAAATTCAACAAATATGAGAATCAAGCACTGCTTATGCAAATATCTGCTGAAAATCTTCAAGATGAACTAAATCTGCGCCATATTGAAAAACGTCAAATCAAGAAGGAAATTGAAACATTAATACAAGACTACAAGTAAAAAAAACAGCATACACCGACGTTACAATGAGAATTATCCTGAAAGAAGAAAAGTCAGTCTGTCAATCACTTCGTCGACTACAATTCACAAAAAGACAAGAGGTAAACAAATAAATAGAAGAAACACTCAACGATGGCATTATACGTCCGAGTTCATCAGAATATGAAAGTCCAATTGTAATTGTAAAAAAGAAAGATGGATCTTCAAGATTGTGCGTTGATTACAGAAAGTTAAACCAGACGCTTGTAAAAGATAAATTTCGTTTACCTCTCATCGAAGACGTTTCGGACACTTTACAAGAAGCAAAGGTATTTTCTACGTTGGATTTACGCAATGGTTTCTTCCACGTCGATGTTGACGAAGATAGTAGAAAGTATACGTCTTTTATTGTTCCAGACGGACAATATGAATTTAATAAAGTTCCTTTTGGACTAAGCACAAGTCCTGGAGTTTTTCAACGCTATGTATCAAGTATATTTAGAGATCTTACACGCAAAGGAATTGTAATCACTTATTTAGATGATCTCGTAATCCCAGCGAAAAACGAGAAAGAAGGTCTTGAAAAACTTAAAACTGTGTTCGAAGTTGCAAAGAAATACGGATTAGAAATTAAATTCAAGAAATGCCAATTTTTAAAAAAGAAAATCGAATTTCTAGGTCACGTTTTGGAAGGTGGAACTATTAAACCGTCTACCGCAAAGACACAGGCTGTCCAGAAATTTCCAGAACCAACAACGATAAAACAAGTTCAAAGTTTTCTTGGTTTAACCGGCTATTTCCGCAAATATATCAAAGACTATTCAAAGATAGCTAAACCATTTAGCGATTTAACTAGAAAAGAAAACCACTTTGTTTTTGGTACTCAACAAAAAGAAGCATTTGAAAAGTTGAAGAAAATAATGTCTGAAGCCCCAGTTTTGCATATTTACAAGTTTGGAAGAAGATCAGAGCTGCAAACAGACGCTTGTAAACAAGAGTACGGTGCAATTTTATTTCAAGAAGCCGACTATGGAAAATTACACCCAGTTTACTACATGTCGAAGAAGACAAATTCCGCAGAAGAAAAGTACGACAGTTACGAATTAGTAGTTCTTACAATTATCAACGCATGAAAGAAATTTCGTGTTTATCTTTTAGGATAACGTTTTAAAATTCTAACTGACTGTGCAGTATTTCAAAAGATTATGGATAAGAAGGATCTAATTACACGCATAACCAGATGGGCATTTCAATTAGAAGAATTCGATTACGAAATAGAGCACAGAGCTGGAAGTCTAATGAAGCATGTTGATGCTCTTAGTCGTTATCCAGTAATGATGGTCTGTGATGATATATTAACTTCAAAGTTGAAAACAGCACAAGAAGAAAAGGATAACATACAAATAGTGAAGTCACTTTTAGAGAAACAATAATCTGACAAATTTTTGAACGGAACGATATACTTTACGAATACTTAAACGGTCGAGAACTAAGCGTAATCCCTAAAGCAATGGGAACTGAATTAATTAAAATGTTTCTAGAGAAAGGTAATTTCTCAGTAGAAAAACAGCAGAAATTGTGAAACGGAAATTTTTCATTCCAAATTTAACCAACATCGTCAAAAAAGTAATCGTTAATTGCTTCCCATGTATATTATATTATTAGCTCATAATAAAATTGGCAAAAAAGAAGGGTTTTAAAATCCTATTTCTAAAGAAGACATACCTTTAAGTATGTACCATGTCAACTTCATGGCCCTTTACCTTCCATAAATAAAAATTATCAACACATTTTCACCGTAGTAGACGCATTTACAAAATTTACTTGGCTATATCCCGTCAAAACTATATCTGCTGAAATTGCCTTGGAAAAGATAAAACTGCAACAGAAAACCTTTGGCAACCCTGTAAGAATTATCACTGACAGAGGTTCAGCGTTCACTTCAAAATTATTGAACGATTACTGTACTGAAGAAAACATACAACATTTACAAATAGCAACAGGTGGTCCTAGAGGAAACGGTCAGGTCGAACGAATACACAGAACTTTGATTCCCGTCCTCACCAAGCTACCGTTAGACGACTCAAACAAATGGTATAAATACGTCAACAGATTACAAAGAATACTAAACAGCACTATATGTCGAAGCACTAAATGGACAGCATTCGAACTTTTAGTAGGAGCCTAAATGCGGAATAAGGAAGACATCCGAATCAAAGACCTGCTGTTAGAACAAATGACAGAAGATTTACAAGAACAACGTGATTTTCTAAGGAAAGATGCCAGAAAGAGCATCGAAACCATACAATCTGAGAATCTAACGACTTACAACAAAAGAAAAAACAGAGCTTCAACATACAAAGAAGGTGATTTTAGTAGCAATCCAAAGGACTCAATTTGGGACTGCACTAAGACAGAAGTTCTTAGGTCCTTATAAAATAACTAGAGTAAACATTAAAGATATGTATGAAGCGGAAAAAGTTGATCAGCACGAAGGACCGATTTCTACCACCACCTCAACTGATTTAAGGAAGCATTTTTATACTAATTGAATTTTGAATATTAGTTATTATTTTTAATCTTTCTCATATTATACCCTTTGAGAAATTAATTGTTACTGTATGGGAAAGCTCGTTTCAAATAATTATATTATATTCGTTTGCAGTAATTATCGTATTTTCATATTTCTTATCATATTTTATCAACTAATTCTAATTATCAACCTATTCTAAAGAATTTTCTTGATTAAATATTTAGTTAATTGTAGGTTCACAATATAAAATATTTTGGAATTTTTATGTGCTTTATTTTAGATCCAGAATTGTGAACACTAGGTATACATCTTTTCATCTGGTATTTTATTTTTGTTATTTTAAGAATATTAATATTTGTTTGTTATAGCATAAACATTCCTAAATCATCAAATTTATGATTGTAACTGAAATTAATTTATTAGTAAAATAAAAGATCATGTTGAAGAAATTTAGCTCTCAACATTCTGTAAAGGCTGAGAGACCAGCTGTATCAGGGGAAGGCGATTTTGTAGGATAACACTAAGAACTTTTTTATTTAACGATCATTTGCCTTCATTTTTGGTTTTATCAACACCCGATCGTAGACTAATCAAAGTGATAATTGTAAACGGTTAGATCATTTCCCAGAGAACGATACTTTTAATCAGTACAACATTCCAGAACTACGCCATATATCGAGCTTTTGAAAAACTGTCCCAATTAATATTGAGCCAGAGGCCCCACTAACATCCGAAAAGGAAAGACGTCTCCAGCGTTAGCGGTTACCGCTCGCAAAGCTACGCTGTAATATGCTTTCAGTCATAATGATGTCTTGTTACTTCTAATACGTCCTACTAGAGGAAATAATCTAACTTTATGTTTATTTAATATCTCCATGTTTTAATTATTTTTAATATTTCCCTGTAAATATTCCCCTTTAAATCTAAATAAATTCTTTCATTTTTTTAAAGAAGTTTATACATTCTTCGCTTGCATTATTTTAATCTTGGTTCAGAAACTAACCCGTAAATATTTAAAAAAAACCTAGACATCACGCCGCTAAAACCCCACTATCTGAAGAGTCTAATTCTTTTGGAAGATTTATTTAGACTCCCATATCTATCTATCTATCTATCTATCTATCTATCTATATCTATAAATATATATATATATATATATATATATATATATATATATATATATATATATATATATATATATACACTGAAGTGACAAAAGTCATGGGATAGCAATATGCAAATATACAGATGGCAGTAGTATCGCAGCAAAAAAGTATAAATGCGCAGTTCGTTTTCCAGAGCTTTCATTTGTGTTCAAGTTATTCATGTGAACAGGTTTTTCGTGATTTATGGCGGCACGACGAGAATTAACAGGCTTTGAACGTGGAATGTTAGTTGGAGCTAGACGCATGGGTCATTCCATTGCGGATATCGTTTGTGAATTCAACATTCCGAGATCCACAGTATCAAGAGTGTGACGAGAGTATGAAATTTCAGGCATCACATCCCATCGTGGACAGCGCAGTGGGCGACCACCTGCACTTAACGACCGAGACCGCCGACGTCTGTGTAGAATGGTCAATGTTAATAGACACACAACACTTCGTCAAATAACTGCAGGAATCTATGTGGGACGTACGAGGGACGTGTCCGATAGGACTGTGTGGCGAAATTTGTCTTCCTTGGGCTATGACAGCAGAAGACCGACTCGAGTGCCTTTACTGACAGCACGAAATCGCCTGCAGGGACTCTCCTGGGCTCGTGAGCATGGTCCCTAGACCAGTGGAAAACCGTGGCGTGGTCAGATGAGTCACGATTTCAGTTGTTACGAGCTGATGGTAGAGCCCGAGTGTGGCGCAGACCCCACGAAGCCATGGACCTAAACTGTCAGCAAGGCACTTTTCAAGCTGGTGGTGGCTGCATAATGGTGTGGGCTGTTTTTACATGGCATGGACTCAGTCCTCTGATGCAACTGAACCGATCATTAGCCATTCATGGACTTCACGTACCCACACAACGATGGGATTTTTATGGATGACAGTGTGCCAGAACTGTTCGCTATTGGTTTGAAGAACATTCCGGAAAATTCCAGCGCATGACCTGGCCACCTAGATTGCCCGATATGAATCCCATCGAGCATTTATGGGACATCATCGAAAGGTCCGTTCGTGTCCAAACTGCACCATCCACACTTTCACAATTATGGACGTCTATACAGACAGCATGGCTCAATATTCCTGCAGAGGACTTCTAACGACTTGTGGACTACATGACACGTCGAGTTTTTGCACTTTGCCGGGCAAAAGGAGGACCGACACGATATTAACAGTCATCCCATGTTTTTTGTCACTTCAGTGTATATATAAAAGCCCAAACGATATATTAAATCTCACCGAAAAGAATTTCACTTTAAATTTCTAAAATGTATTTTTCTAAAAACAACACATAAAATTAATATTAAATTCGTCTCTTAATTTTTCTTTATAGTTTTATCTTGTCTCTTTTTTTTATACTTAGTAAGAAGTTGCTTTGCTGGGCTTTTAAACGAATTTCGCAAAATTAAATAATAATTTAGTGCATTCCGGTATTTATTACATTACATAAACTCGTGAAATAAGGACTAAATCATTAGATGAAAATTATAAAACTCAAATATTTATTTAATTTAATATTTCAGTCACAAAAATATCTGTAATAAATAAGAAACTAAAATTATTTGTTCTTTTGCTCATAAAAATATGTTGATATTCGTTGTTTCGTTTTATTAATATACTACCCGCCTTTGGCGACCAACCGGTTCGCCAGTATTATTACCAGCTGAAAGGTATTCAATTAATTTTTTTATATAACTTGGTAACATAATAGGTTTTATAGCAACATATTTTTAAGCTTCAAACTTCAATAGTCATATAATTCACTTATACTATTATGTAGGCCTTAAGCAGTTCCTGATCTTTGAACTCCGCATCTCTCTCTGATTTTCTATCAGCACCCGTAAAATTCAATTTTAAATTAAAGTAGAAATGATGAAACTTCAATTAATATAAAAACCTTTTTACTCAATCCAAGCATGTCTTTAAATAAAATTGAAAATTGATCTGAAAGCCGGTAGTTCGACATTGAAGTTTTATGTTCACTACGGAAATTGAAAAATTATAAATTTTCATAATTTATAATATCTCAAAGAATTATTCAAGAAACATTTTACGGAATTAATGAAAAATCGATTTTTAACTTTATTTTTAAATGTACATAAATGCTCTCAATAATACTTCATTTTTTGGGTTATAAATATACTTCAAAAAATTATGAAGTTTAAATTTTAGACAGTCCTTTGGTCTTATAGATTTATATCCTGTAAAATATTCTTTATATTTCACCTTCTAAATAAATAAATAAACGTTTCTATCTTCTAAGATCAAATCTGGCCGATGTATTCAGTTCTGAATATTGCAAGATTAGAACAATCAACATTTTCTCAATCTAGGCGAAATACTCTTGAAAAACTCTTATTGGTTTCTTTGAGCTTGATAAAGTTATCTAAAGTCAACAGTTTTTATCCAATAGTGATATTGAAATTTTCATAAATCATTCAGCTTTAATAAATGATTTAGTTGATTGGAGTGCCACTTTTTTATTTGTCATCAAATTAAAAAATCAAATAAATCGTAATTCATCAACATTTTTTATCTCAATTTACTAAGAATATAATTATATATCTCACTTAGAACATTTGTTAAAAGATGAATGCCTTTTACAAAAAGTTTACAAATTAGCTGTTGGGCTTCAATTATAGAAGATATCTTGTAGATATTGAGCTCTATTTACTTTAAATAAAACTGTATAATTGGGTAATATATGTATTGTAAAATGTCATAGAAAACGTTTCCTTACATTTACTTTTCGAAAATATCATGTTTCATATTTGTTTTACTTCATGCAGACACGTGCTGAGAATTACATTTTTATATGTTTCATTTGTAATGATAGTCTATTTATTTCTTATCATGCGAGAACAGATTGTTTTGGTTAGGAGGCTTTGATGTCTCCGAAATATACGGGCGAAAAATATTTTTACCTGTTTTTACCAGTCTTGCTTTATTAATTATTACGTATGCTTTTTTTGAATACAGATGCTTTTTCAAAAAGTTAACCTGCTTTTACTAGTATAGGTTTATTATTACGAATGCTTCTATGAAAGCAGGTGCATTTTTATTTCGGCGTGATTCATTAAAATGCGGAGATTCATTACATTCACGAAGGCAAATTCTTTGATTTTCACAAAGTATTTCTTCATATAAGCAAAACTAACATTTAAAAATTATGTCTTATTGTTTTAATATTAAAAATAAAAAAAGCAATAAAAAATTTCTTCAACCGAAGTAATTAAGAGTTCATTATATTTTCCTTCTACTTATCATCAATTGCTTTTGGTTCGTCGTTTCTATGTAAAGACGAGATCTTCCAGTTTGCTTACAATTTCTTAGTTTTAAATAATTGATCTCGTACTCATAAAATTATCTTCTTTTCTCTTTCAATTTTAAATACCGCACTTTTGTAATACGTGACTTATATTTATTCTTTAATGACATCATAAGCGCATTGTTCCTAATTGTATTTCTCAAAATACTGTAAATATTAGAATGTAATTTTATTTAAAGCTTTCATTTTTAATTTTCTAACAAACAATACAAAGTTTCAGAAAATTAAAGATTGTACTATAATATAGTCACGAGACCATTTCAAACCAATTTAAGACGTATTTTCAAAAGAAAAAAAATGTATTTAATTAAAAAAGTTTTGGAGCTCGACCGATTTAGAGATTGAAAAAAAAAATCATTTTCTTAATTACCGACCCACGCGAAAGCTGATAGTCACGTGATTGTTTCAAACCAGTTAAAACCGCTGAATGATTTTAATTAATTCAGATAAGCAATGACTTAAAAAATAATAATGCTCTCGCATGATAACTTAAAATTTGTGATAGTAGATTTCAACTTTTTAAAAAAATGTTTTATCGTTTTATCACTTTGTGTTAAATTCAATGCATTTAAGATTCCAAAAATGATTTACTTTTTTAATATGAGCTTTTGTCAATATGATGGCAACACATTAACAAAAGCTAATTTTTCCTTATTGAAGCACCACGTGCTCTTGCAATTATATTTTTATTTATTTTAATCGTTTCATTGGATTAACAATTTGAGTATTGCAAACAATCATAAAAAACTTTTATTGGATTTGTTGCTTTTAAAAAACTCACATTTCCTACTTATTTCATTTCATATAATCACTTGCTGAAAATTACATTTTTCCAGGTTTTATTTGTGGTAGTAAATAACTTATTTTTTTAAAACAGGGTTTTTGTTATTGTAATGGCAATGCATCATTAAAAGCTGATTTTTTGAGATGCTCGTGCAGATAAAATTTTATTTTTATTTTATACAAATAAATTGTTAAGAAATACGATAAAATTAAATTTTTAATAATTCATCAAAATAGAAAATTAATTATAGGTCAAATTTTAATTTACAGGTCAAAACATCAATATAAGTGAAAACATAATTTTTTGAACTTTAATTTGATGTAAAATTCATTTTTGTGTTGTAATATTTTTGGAAGTTATGGCGATAAAACGTCAAAAATTCGCTTAATTTATAATGAACTGAGATTTTAATTAAAAATTCAAAAAATGGCCTCCGAGGTGCACACTCCCTTTCACTCAAGGTATACACGTGCCAAATCTGGTAGCTGTAGGTCGAACGATCTGGCCTGTAGAGCGCCAACACACACACACATACATTGATTTTTATTATAAATATAGATTATTTCAAATGTATTGATAATGTCATCATAAGTATTCTTGTCTAATTCGTAGCTAACAGATAAAATGTCTAAAGAGGTCAATCATTTCTGACAAATTGAAAATCTCAAATCAGTTTTCCTTATTTTAAGTCTTGCTGTGAGATTTAAAGCATCCAATTTCCCTTGGACTAATGGACGTAAAAGGTCTTAAAACTGTGTGGTAATATTCAGATGCACTTATAATTGGATTAAAACCCAAACAAAACAAAAAAAGAAAACATTTCTCTGTTGTATAGTTCAGAAACAGGAAATACTTGTGTGCTCACATTGTTCACAAATCCAATCACTTTAAATGCGTTTGAAATGGAATTCGTAACCTATAAAAACCCTCCCTAGTTCTCTTGAAACTGTCATTTTAGAAGCTTGCCCACAGTTTTTAACTGTGACTTAATATTTTGACTCGAAAAAATTTTAAATCCAAAAATTTAACGTATTGTAATATGATTTTAATCAAAATGTAATGTCCAAATTTTAAAATAATCCAATAATTAGTTTTTGGCGATTTTTGTCTCACTTGTAAAGCGAAAATCTTTTTTCACACTAATTAGTATGCAGTGATGTTGTTGGAATTGTGTGTGTTTACAAAAGTTCACTTAAATAATCTATATACTTTCCAAGATAGATTTATAGCTTTAACTTTAGAGCCAATATAAATAGGAATTCATGTGTACCTCTATGTGAGCTGAGAGGAGTTGAATTCGGAAGAGACAGGCATTGATTAGTAGTTCTATCTTATAGATAATTGTTGATTTAAACGAAATTAGGAGGATTTTTAAAGATATTTTTAATCGTAAAACCTATGAAAAAATAGTCACATGAACAGAATTTTTATATTTTAATAAAATTGCATGAACTCTCTTTTCAGCGCTGATGAACATTTTTTTTCTAATTGTATTTTTAAATTTGTTTTTAATGAATAAATTCTAACAATACTTTCCACTTAACAACAAAATATAATTCCTTTTCATTCTTCTATTAATATTTTAACTACATATTTTTAAAATGTTTTAAGGAAATATGTAAAAATTAGATTGATTTATAACTTTAAAAATTGATTCTTTTCCTTTATTTTTAAAACGGCAATTTTCTTTCAATAACAGCAAGAAATAATTACACATTGTTAATTTATCAATGCCTAATCTCAATGATAATTCATCAACCTTTAAATCAATTTTAGACATTGATAATTTGAATAAAAATGCAAATATACTTTTTGGGATTTTTTTGTCATTTCTTATTTTTTTAAAAATAACTAGACAGTTAAATTTCTTGTCTTCTTTAAAATTTATGAAGTCTTATAAGACGTTATTCGTTTATCATTTTTGTCTCAAAAATTTTTCTTTCTTATAGCTGTAATTTTTTACAAAATTTTGCAGCCTGCTTCATTAAATTTTGCGCTAATCACAAACAATTGCTTTAAGTGTTTTATAACAATTTTAAATCCGTCTTCTCAGTCAGTTCAAATATTTAAGAGTAAAACATCTTTTAAAAGATATTCGAAAAGATATTCGTCCTCCACTGACTGAAGTTCAAATTTGCTGACTCTTTTATAGGTTTCCAAATACATTTCTTAATTATTTCAAGAGTAGGAATGTTATTTTTTTATAATATAGCATTCAAAATTTTCTTTTCTTATCGAGAATCGGGAACAAAGGTTTGTTTAGCTACCTTTCATTATTAATATTCTATCGTTTGATTTCGCATTTGTTTTTTCTCCAGCATTTGAACGCATTTTGGATTATAAATTACATTACAATATGCGTGTGTAACGAATTTATTTGCCTTTTATCCATCTACTTAGAGATTTAATGAGTAAGCAAAGCATTAAAGTAGCTAACTACTGTGGAAAATTGTTTTTTTGCTTGATTGATTGATTTTTCTGAAGCTATTAATTTTTTTTATTTAATATTTTTAATGTTTGCGTAGGTTTTCTTTTATAAATCCCTTAGAAATTTGTTTCCATTTTTTGGAAGCTATACTGATTTTTATATTTGCCTTTACATACGTTTTAACGCTGTTTTACATGATTAGATGCTATTTTCTCAAATGTAGAATATGATAGAATTTTCTTAAAATTTCCAAAATATAAAATATAATATTTTTTTTGTTTAAATTTTGTGTATTATTTCTCAATATGTTTTGCAGTTCCTAAACTAGAGAAAAAGTAATCTATTCATTAGAAATATGTTATGGTTATTTTAGTGCTACATAACGTGAAAATTTGAATATTTCGAGTTATTTATCAGTTGAAAGCGAATATTTAAAGAATAGTTTGAAATTCGGCTTATTTTTTACTTCAGGGTCTAAATATGTTCCTTACACTATCTGCAAAATTTTCCTCAAATCATTTAATAAACCTCTAAACTAAAAGTTTGTGAAGATATTAACTAGCCCTCTTTTTTAGACAAAAAAATTGTTCTTTTCAATTTTTTTAAATTCTTTTGGCATTTAACTGATAAATATTGGTTTCATAAATGTTTTTTCAATTTTTTATGCAAATATTCAAAAAATATACTAGTTTTCGAAGATTTTTCAAAAAATTTATCTCTAGCGTAGTCACATACTTTAAATCGCAGGTGGAATACACATTAAAGATATCAATGGAGTAATAAAAAAATACCTACTACATTTGCCATTTTAGAATAATTTCGGAGCTGTTTAATTAATGCTCAAAATTCAAAGATCATTTTAAAACCCTTTATCTGGAGTCAGCATAGTGATTTCCATGATAGAAAGCTGTTTGCAAAAATTATTTGGGCATGGATATCCATTCCTCTTCTGCCCTTTCCACAATTTATTCATCAATCTTGGTGGATTTGCGCTTTGACGAAACTCTTTTTAATGAACAGAATGTAATGGGACTAGATTGTTATTATTAAAAAGAGATTTATGCAATACCTGTATAAATCTTCATTTTTTTTCAAGAAATACTGCGGTACGTTTCGAAGTATGATTTTAAACTTGGTCTTCAAGAAGCTTTACTCTTTAGAAGTCAGTGAAATGGAATTTCTTCTGTAAATATTGGACCTTTTCTCGATAATGCGTTGATTTTCACACATTTTTTCACTCTTCTGGTTTTTAATTTGCCTTTTTACGAGACATTGTACATCCTGTAACAATCATTATTCCTTTACCGTCACTTTCTTTCTCTTTTTGGAACTAAGTTTGTCTATTTTTTCTCTTCGGTTTCGATAGTAAATAGATCTATTTTTATTGAAACCATTTAAATAAATCCATACTTCAATATATTCCATTTATTTATTCCTTTTTATAGTTTTAATTCAAGGATGTACAAATAATTTTGCGCTGAACTTATTTTTTTGGCAAAAGCAAGTAAACAGTATGTTTTTAGTACTTGTAAATTGTAAATCTGCTTTTATTGCTTTATTGATTGTTGCTACAAATGTATTTAAAAACTTTACAAGTGAATTCTGAGTCGACAAATTTCCACTCGTTATCAGAAACTATTATATACTATATTCGAAACAATACCTGCTAGTAGTACTTATTAGGCAGTTTTTTATAGCCATCTTTCATATAGAAGTAATAATTGATGTTTCTTTTTCCATTTCAAATAAATACAATAATAGTACATAATAATAGTAATAATAATAATAATAACAATAATAGGCGGTAGAACACGGGAAATACTTGATAGTAATCCGCCAACTGCAAATGATTATGCTAAAGTTGTAGACAGCCTGAAAGCTAGATTTCGTCGTGAAAAACTTCTTGAACACTATGTAAGAGAAATACTTTCATTGACATTAAAAAAATGCTGTTAATATTAATTCAAAATCGAATATAAGGCAACTTTATGATAAATTAGAGTCATATTTAAGGTCAATAGAATCAATTGGCTTAACTACAGAAAAATATGCAGCTATACTTTTTTCGCTAGTCGAATCGCGCATTCCTGACAATGTATAGAGAATCTGGTTACGAAATCCAATGATAAATAAAGTAGATGATACAAATTCTTATGGCGATAAATTATCACAATTGCTATTATTAGTTGAAGGAGAAGAGGGGATTTTGATGACGCAATCAAGCTTCAATTCCACAGAAACTCAGAGTCAAGATTTAAAAAATATCGAAAATTCGAAACTCCTGTTCCCACAGCTTTGAATTTGTATTTATTTTGTAGAAAAGTTCTTAATTCTCAAGATTGCTTTACAGTACAAAATATGTCTTTTCGAAAAAACAAGATATCTAAACCTGCTTTTCCTTTTTAAAGATTGGACATGTTTCTAGAAAATGTAAATCTTTTGCTGAATTTAACGTTTGTCAGCGAAAACATTGGATAATTATGTGTCCTGAAATCTTCCTTAATGCCAAACCTAATGCAATAGAATGTCCCACCACTCATGGAGTTATAGTATAATCAAATCAAACCGAACCGAAAATTCTTTTGCAAACACTTTTAGTATTAATTGAGGCGGGAGGAAGAAGCAAAGTGGTAAAAGCGTTATTCGATACAGGATAGCAAAGATCATATATTTTGAAGACTATCATTAATCAAATGAAAATAATCACAAAACGAAGAAAAATTTAACTCATGTAGTATTTGGTGGTGCTAGTTCCAAGAAGAAACATAATTGTTATGAACTGTCAGTGAGAAATTGGAAGGAAAATTATTTTTGTAAGATACAAATTTTGCATCAGAATATTATTTGTGATTATATTCCTAGAATACAGAAGGGTCCATGCCTCAAGGAGCTGCAGAATAAAGGTATCCAACTCACTGATGGGAAAAGCTCGATGTCAATAGAACTGTAGATAGGAGCTGTTTATACTGGAAATCTCTTCACAGGATATATATGTCCCTTGCCATCTGATTTGACTACTGTCGAAACCTATTTGGGCTGGAGTGTAATGAGAAATCCAAAAGCTGGTTTCAACAAAAAATCCTCTATATCTCTTTTTATTCAAAGTATTTAAAAGTGACATTTCAGACTTGTGGAGACTAGAAACTCTAGATTTAATGGATCCATGTGAGACTGATGCATAAAAAGCCTTAGAAAGTAAAGCTATTGATTATTTTTCTAGAAATGCAAAAATTGACAAGGATGGAAGATATGAGGTCAAGCGTCCCTGGGTGCAAAGGCAAGAAGAACTACCTACAAATAGACACTGCTGGGAAAAGTCTCGTTTCTACTAGCATGAAGTTGCTAAAGAGCAATCAACACGAAAGTTATGATGCTGTCTTCGAAGAGTGGAAGAAAGAAGAATTTATAGAAGATTCTGATGAGGGTCCCGATTACTATCTACCTCACACAGGAGTGTTTAAGACTGATTCCACCACCAAAGTGCGGCCAGATTTTGAAGCTTCATGCAAGTCAAGAGGTTTTTTCATTGAATGATTGTTTGATGAAATGCCCAAATTTTATAGAAACTATACCTTCAGTACCTATGGATTTTCGGGAGAAAACTTTTGGTGTGCTTTGTTCAAAATGGCATTTCTTCAAATATCTGTTGCTAAAGAATATAGAAAATACTTGAAGTTTCTGTGGTAGAAGAATGAGAACAGAGACACGACTAAAGTTTATCAGCATGTCAGAATAGTTTTTGGCCCTAATTGCAGCCCCTTTATGATGAGTGATATCATCCACCATCATTGGATCAGTATTTATATTCTCCTTATCATGATACTGCTGTGAAGTTATCCTTTTATATTGACAATTGTGAGACATCTGTAGATTCAGAGGAAGAACTACATCAACAAAGGTGATGGCACAAGCCAAGTGTCACCTTAGAGGTTGAAAATTCATAGGAGAGGCAATTTCATTAAAAGATCCCAAATCAACTCCTATTTTAGGGCTTTGGGGGGAAAAATCAGATAAAATCAACGATCCACCCTCTGCCACCTGGTGTGGGTGAGTTTTGGAAATGGATTGTACAAATGGGAAAACACTTCTTAGACGTGTTTTAGGAAATGCCTGCTTGTACTATGAAGAGTTAGTTACAATCTTATGTAATTATGAGGCGGTCAGTAACTCCAGACCTCTTACGTACTTATCCGAAGATCTCAAAGACATCATTCCAGTCACTCCATCAATGTTTATACAAGATATTCTGACGTTGGGAGAACCCGATTTTGATAAACTCGACATTACCGATGTTAAAAGGCTTCTGAAATATGGACTAAATCTTAGACAGCCCTTAAGAAACAGATTTTATTTAGAGAAACAGAGAATATTCAGGCCCACGGAAGAAAAGCAATTATTATGAATTAAAGCCGATTTTTTCTTTGATAAACATACAGGGGCTGGACAAAAATATGGGAACACCTTGTGAAATGCTTGCTTAAAAGTAATAGTTGATTCTAGATGAGCCTGTAGGTTGCGCTGCTGCATTTCCTCATTAATGAAATCCGTACAATGTCCTTAATACGTTGTAAGTGTCAGTTGTTGTCAGACTAGTGTTCTGTGTAGTTGCTAGTGCATTATGTCTGAGCTAAGTGAATTCGAACGTGGACAAATCGTTGGAGCTCGAATGGTAGGTGCTTCCGTTACCAAGGTGGCCGAAGTGTTTGGTGTCTCAAGAAGCACGGTATCGAGGATTTATACTGCATACAGAAACAGCGCGGAAATATCCTCTGCTAAGTCACAATTTGGACGAAAATGTGTGTTTAGTGATCGTGACAGACGGTCATTGAAGATGATTGTGACGAAAAATAAGAAGACGACAGCTGCAAAAATCACTTCTGAAGTTCATGTCGGTCTTACAAACCCTATCAGCGTTAAAACAATAAGAAGGGAACTCCATAAGCAGGGAATTGCAGGACGAGTTGCAATTCCAAAACCCCTCATCAGTAATGCAAATGCCTGTAGCAGGAAAAGATGGTGCCGAATCTATAAAACCTGGATGATGGAGCAATGGAAGACGGTCATTTGGTCAGATGAATCTTGTTTCACTCTGTTCCCAACTTCTGGTCGAGTTTACGTCTGGCGAACGCCATCACAAGCGTACGATTCAGACTGCTTGCTGGCAAGAGTATAACATGACGGGGGTTCTGTCATGATTTGGGCAGCCATATCATGGTATTCAATGGGCCCCATGATTAACTTGCAAGGTCGCATTACTGGTAAAGATTATGTGAGTATTTTGGCCGATCAAGTCAATCCGATGGTACAGTATTTGTTCCCCAATAGTAATGTTGTGTACCATGACGACAGAGCCCCTATTCACACCGCTCGCATCATCCAAGACTGGTTTTGTGAGCAAGAGGAGGATTTGTCACATCTCCCTTGGCCACCACAGTCACCAGATATCAATATTATTGAGCCTTTGTGGTCCACTTTAGAGAGAAAGGTGCGTGATCGCTATACCCCTCCATCATCTCTAACTGAACTTGCCACTGTTTTACAGGAAGAATTGCATAAGATTCCCTTGAAAACCATACAGGACCTGTATTTATCGATACCTAACAGAATTCAGGCAGTTTTAAATGCTAATGGTTGTCCTACACGTTTCCATATTTTTGTCCAACCCCTGTATTTCAATTAATATTATCTCGTGTGTGTTTTTGTATAATAGCTGATGATCAGTTGTAAACCTTTTGGAATCACAGCATATATTACTTGTCAGTGTTAGTAATATATGCTGTGAATTTGAAAGAATAAACAAGCCGATGAAATTCTAAAATGTTTGGAGTATTATTTTAGTTTTAAGAATTTAAGATGCTCTGCAAGCTATAGTTTGAAGCTTAAGAAAATGGGTAGTTTCCATGAAAGCATGCAAAAGAGCTGAAAACATATAAATATCCTCTTTAAAATTATCTCCTTTAAACTACCTGTTCTGCAAATACATGCATTCTTCTCAACCTTAGATATCTAATTTTTCAGCCTTAAATATCTAATTTTCAGGAGAGTAATTGGCATTTATTCTGGCAGCTCAAGTGCAAAAGGATCCAGTTCCATCGAAATCATGTCGCATATGTGAACTTGGTCTACATCTTGTTCCACCTAACACATAAATTTGTCGTATAGCCAAATTTATAAATAACGTTGTTGCGCCATTTGGCTAGAAAAATGCTCGTGTAGACATTGTAATTCTTCTTTTACTTCAGCTTATAACTCTCAGGACTCTCACCAAATAGTAATGTAGTTTCAAAAAGTGAAAATAATCTATAAAAACTAAGCTTTAATTCATAAGAACTTATAAGAAAGGAATTATCAAGAACTCCTTTCCTTGAAATCTATACCAAAAAGGCTACATTTCGCTGAAATTTGCTGAATGTTCGCAGAATTTTTGAATTTTGCTTTGCGTCTATAGCAGTTTACAGGAGAAAAAAACAGTTTTTACTTAATGAATTGGTTATATAATTGCATTAGTATTTCTTGGATTTTCCTTTTTATCATTGATTTACCAAATTAATTATTTACTGCTTATTTTTAAAATATATTTCCATTAAATAATAAATAATTTTAAAGAAATAAATTAAATAATAAAGACTCCTTAATCAGAACTATTTATTAATATGTTGATTATCTTTATTTGCGTCTTCAGATTATTTTGATCACTTATAAAGTAAAACATCTCCATAATTTATCTAAAAGTGCCAAAATATTTTTTTCTGCAGATCCCCTTCAAATGACTTTCCTTCAAAACACACCATAAAAGATGAAGCGAGAATCTGCTGGAATAAAAAAATCTAGAAAACATTAATATTATTATATAAAACCCCAGATGTAAATATACAGTCTAAAATATTTACCAATTTTGTCTTTAAAGTTAAGAATGATAATAAGTTAAGAAACGTGTTTGTGTGACTTTATAAGACGCTTTATATAGTGAGGGTTTTTGCAACTATAGATCAATTTTCTAAATTGAAAGTGTTTACTTCTTTCCAGTTCCAGACCAAAGTTTTTAAATTGATGTTTTTTTAAACAACGTTTTAAATTTAGGAATTTAAGAGAGAATATTTCAGAAGTTTTAGCGGTCTGATTATTTGAATCTTTTTCTAAAGTTGAAAAATTCATTGAATTTTAAATCTGAATGCGTAGACTATTTTAAGGTTTTGCTTCTTTATTTATGCACTAGATGCAGTATTTTCTCTTACAATCTGTCATCTGCCTCATATATCAAGCTTTGCTAGGTATAAAATTATTTTCTTGAAGAATAGATTTAACCCTTTCTGGACAACAATTTTTTTTACCTAAGGAAAAAAATTCCTTCCAAATCTCAATCTAGGGGGACCATAGGAAGCACACCTACCCATTTTTTAAACTTTTTTTGTCAAAACTGATAAAAATTAAGGTATGTGCCGAATTGGGTACATTGGGCATTCCCGTAACAGTTTGGCTTTACCACAAGGTAGGCAAACCGTCACACAATTTTTAGATTAAAAAGAAATAATTCCTTATTAACTGTTTCTTTAAAATTGTTAGTCTTACTAACAAAACATTGGAATATCCATGGTAAAATTTTACCTTTCATGATTTATTTCAATGCACAATGTGTAAATCATCAATAACTTTGTTACAGTCAAATATTAGCTGGCAGCATAAAAAGTAATATGCAAGGAGGAAGCAGATATTTTCTCAAAAAGTAAACAACAATGTATCCATAATAATATGTCTGATGACATTTGATTGTTTAGTGAAATAAATTTGAAGAGAGTTACACATCATAATCAAACACTTATTCTATTGATTCTGCAGGGTCTATTTGTCCAAGCCATAGGGGACAGGTTTTTGGACTGTCAGCACCACGAGTGGCCTTCCAGACTGGCAACCTTTTTATTCCCTTTCTGCCCACAAACTCGACAGGGGGAAGTTCTGGCGTTGTTTCATTTTCAGAAAAACTTTCTGAAGCACTTTCGGAGTCATCAGGTGACTCTGATTCAACATCTTCATCGCTCGAGCTTTCACCAGCATGAGGATCATCACTATCCTCTGGTGGTACAATGACATTTTGCACAACATCTCTCCTCCTTTTCCCATAAAAATGAACAGGATTCATTTTCTGAAATGCCAATAGGGTACAAATACTATATCTAACAATGCCAAGTATAAATGTTATAACTAGCCATTTAACTACTCTTTACTCTCAATTATATGAATATAACATCATGAAGTATATTTATAAAATATTAGAAATCAGGTATATTTCAAATAATCTGAAACATCAATAAGTCACGACTACATATTACATTAAGGAAAACCATAAAGAATACAAAATAAATTTTAGAAACCCATAAATTTAACTATGAAAGCCAAAAACTAAAAGAAAAACACAGCTAGTAGACCATCTTCCACGTAGTTTGCTTCGACTTATTCCGATCGACGTAGGAGTTCCACCTTTCCCCACTTGGTGGCAACCCTTACTGCTGCTTGCAGATACCAATGTGCCGAAACCGTCACAATTGCTTATTGTGGAATAAGTTATTTAGCTACTGAGACATAACTATTCTAGTGGTATGTGCCGAATTCGGCACACCTGAGGTTAAAGGGTTAGTGAAAAAATTAATTTTTAAAAATGGTATTATACAGAAAGTATTAAAAAAAACAGAATTCTTTTTTGAAAAAAATATATTCTCTACGCTTTCTTTATAGAAAACGAAATATTAAAACATATTAATAAAATGAAAACGCTATACACAAGGTATTTATAAAGGAATATCCCAAATTTTGAAAGTCTACTAAAAAGAAATACGACCTTATAGTCCAATTGAAATGAAAAATAACAATGAAAGTTGAAATTCAACACAGTTCAATGTGAGCTCCATCAAAAATGCGAAGAATATCGAAGCAGTATGATAACTCAGCACACATTTACTTTTGCATATTAATTGTAAAGATCAGAAAGAAAAAAGACTGTGTGTATGGCTATATTTTTTGTCTGAGGCTACATTAGACAACAGGTGTTAGCTTCTCCATTAACAACAGATGTAGACGATCTTAAGACATGCGTATCTTCAGGGTTTTAAAGCGCCACATTAGAGATCTGAAAAAGCATGGGATGAACTGACGTATGATGTAAACTCAAGATATGTAAACTTTCAACTGTTTTTGAACAATTTCTCGATTCATAACTTTTACACCCCAGCTGCGCTTTTTGCTGCATCCCACGCTTTTCGCCGTTTATTTTTAGGATGTTATATCACATTTATATCTATAACATATGGTATCCGTTTTCTTTGAAAAATATTTTAATTTATTTGCAAACATCGTATCTAAATAATGATTTTAAAGAATTTAACAGTCAGAGAGTTGCAATTTTGGGACATGCATTTATAAACCTCCTGTATACTATAAAATTCCGAATGATATTTAAATTCACAAAATTATCCTTAAAAAGTCAAGAAACAAAACTCTGCAGAATTTAAAAAAATAAATGTCTAGCAAGCTGAGTGAATTTTTGAAGTCAGCCAGACTATTCACAGTATTCAATGACAGAATTCAAAAATGAATGAAAAAAGGTTAACCTTCCTTGTATTTACGATCAAAATATGACCATCCTTATTAACTTCAATAAAGTTATTGCAAAAGAGAAGTGTCTATAAGTATGAATCTCTCAAGTATGAACCAAAAACCCATTTTATACAACAAAGCTTTGAAGACAGTGCATTTGGATGAGAAAAAATCCTCATCAAGAAGTCAGAGGGTTATTATCCCGTAAACTTAATCGCATGTGTCAAACCGACAATTGCCTAGCGTTTCCATTCTGACTATTTTAGCCTTGCTGGTAAAGGCACCTATTCTGACACTTTTAAATTACACTTAATACATGAAAATGTTCGAACAACAGATTTAGGGTATACTAACTTGACATTCATGAATATAACTACTATTTCAGATGAACTTTTTTATTGAACTCTTGTGAAGTTTATAAATTTGCTAAGAAACAAAAAGCAATAGATTGACGATTTAGTACACAATAAATAAAAAAATTCTTATGTTTCTGTTTTTCTTGTATTTTACATTACAGAAATGAACATAATTTCCTTAGGGAAGATAAATTCAGAGATTAGGCAAATTAAAAATAATTAATTCATCATTTAAGAATATCAAGAAAAATCAATTAAAATTTGTCATCTTTTTCATGATTTTATATCATTTTATCGATTATACAGCATCTTAACTTATTTATCGTGGTGGCAAAGAAAAAAAAATTAAAACTAAGAGAAATGTGAGTTTTTTCATCCAGTTGCAGTCTTCCTTCAAAAAAAATGTTTACTATTATTACTTGTACCTAATTTCTTTCTCCCTGGCTAATGCCTTTAAAAATGTAGTTTTGAACATTCTTTTATCACAAATATTTAAAAAAAAAACTTTTTTTAACTTTTTTTTCTTTAAACAAAGTTATTGACAGATTTTTCTCGAATCGCGTATTTTCTGTATCATTTTGCTTTTTAAAAAATGCTGTATCTACAATGTCCTTCAAACGCCGTTTGGGCCTACCTCTTCTTTTTACAATTCTTGTTATGATTTATCTGATCACTGTGCAATGGCACGAAAGAGTCAGCTCTACATACGGAGGGCATTCAATATTTTTCTCAAAAACTGGCAATGATGGCATGAAATACAAAGAGAAATGAAATCGACATATAAAAATATTGTCAGAAACACCGACCAGATGGCCTATGGAGGGAGTTGCCCTAGACCTCAGTTCCAATCCTATAAATTTAAAATCAATTCCAATCATCTGTTAAAGATGTCAGTAATTCAAAAATTTAAGACTCCCGAACAGTTCGGTATTTAGCATATAAATCTCCTCCTTCATTTACATGACATCCCCGGATGCGCCCTGCCTTCATCAGAATTCCATTTCGTGTTGTCATATTCTTAGCTAAGTTTTTCCATTTTGTACACAATAATTGTACACATTTTGTCAGCTTAATAGTTTTCCGTTCTTTTTTTCAGGCAGTTCATCCACCTAAGCTATAGACTCCCTCAATTTTTGGTACCAAATTGTTTAAACAAAAAGATCTTTCTATTGGCCGATTGTAATTAAATCTTATTAACTATCCTGCCCATTTAATCTTATGTATTGTTATAAATTTAATAATATTTGACTCTTTATATAACTTTAAAATTTTTGAGTTGATTCCCCTTCTCCCATAATTATCATATTTAATTTCGTTGAATACTTCGTAAAATTCAATTTTCACATATAACAAGAGTCTTTTTTTATCTTTCTCTGTCATTTACAAGTTTCAACAGCGTATGTAAGAATGACCTTATCAAAATTTTGTGAATTTTTTTCCTGATGAAATGAGATTTTAAATATCTTTGTAACGCATAAAATATTTGTTAGCCCGTGTGAGTATGTTGCGAACCTCTAACGTTCAGTGCGTTTATTTTAGAGCTGAAATATTTGAAGCAGTTTCCAACCAGTGTTCATTCTTTTCAAAATAAGGCATCTCGTCATTGCGGATGAGAAGCTTCCGACATAGGGGTTGATTCTCTCCACCCAGGTGGGTATACGAAAAAGCGGGGGGGGGGACTCCTACTATTGATGATGGGACGTGTTTCCTTAGGGAAGCTTTGTACCGTGGTAGATTAGGACCCAACCACAGTTCTCGCCAGTGTTGCTGTAGCGGCGGTCCAGTCATTCAGTTTTTATCCTTCGGGCGAGTCGGAGAGTCTGTGACATGACTTATCAAAAAATAAGGATTATTAAAACTGGTAGTCGTCATAAATATATGGTTTTATTTATGTTAACGAAAATGTATAGCTTATTTGCTTCAGCTTCCAAAGAAAGGAAGTCCTGTTTAAATACTTCTGGGATCCGAGCATCAATAGCGGTCTTATGAGCAAATGCAGTTACAGGATCAACGCACAATCACCAAATACAGGATCAATGCACAGATTTCTTTACCCGCTGAATGTGTAATTGTTTTTAAGAAAATCACTATTTAGAAGCGATTTTTGCAAATAAGTTCAAATAAACTGAACCGATGCTGTATGCTATACGACAATAATATGATAGAGTCAAATTCTGTAATCGTAAAAATAAGCACTCTAAACTGTGAAAAACGCGGGATGCAATAGAAAAAGGATATATTGCCAACCTGCGGAAACTGCGGGATAACCAGCTGGAGGGTTAAAAATTGCTTTGCTAGTGATAATATTAGAATCTCTTATAATCTTTTGAAGTGCGAAATTCAATAGAAGATAGACCTGTGCATCTTCCTGCCTGGGTCTAGTTAAAATAAAAATAGGTTCTGACAGGTGGTTTTGTAATTTGATTCTTAGTTCAGTTTCTGGCATTTTAATTTGGACCAACTTGATCAGTTTTTAAAAGTATATTAAATTCTCTTATTGTATCTAAAAACAATATCCTGTTTAATGAGTTAATAAATTATTATCAATAAAAGTTGTTTTAAAAAATTAAATCTTTTAATGAAATTAAAATTAAGAATATTGATATTCTAGAATCTTAGTAAAATTAAAAATATAGATTCTTTATTTTAATAAAAAAAATTTAAAAATTATAATAAAAAGAAGTAATTACTAGAAAAAAAGAAAAATACAGTTTTACCTAAAAATCCCCATGAGAAATTCCGAAAATTCATCAAAGTTTCAAACAAATTATTTCTTTAAACAATAAATTTTTTTAAAACCGTGCGAGACATTTTTGATTAGATTCATAAAGAGTAACAAATTGTTTTCGCCAGAAATTATCTCCTTCATTAAAAAAAAATCTGGCAATTCACTTTTAGTGGGAAAAGCATCAAGCAAATATCCTAAATAAATGAATTTCCTTTAATATTTATTAAGCTACCAAAAGATTCAAAATAAAGGAATTTAGAGCTGGAGTGATTCAGAATAATATAAAAGTGTGGCCGTTTCAAAATGCGCGAATTTTTGAAGATAACCTACGGAAGCACAATATGGTTTAGGATGCTTCTCCCATAAAATATGGAAATCACTCCACTTCATTTTCACATTTAACTAAGAATTTTTTATTGCAAATATTGCAAAAGAAAACGATGCATTGCCGGCGTCCTGGCACAGCTGTAGAACGTCTTTCTCGTGATCTGAACGTCCTGGGTTCGAATCCTGCTGAGTGCAGGGTTGTTCTTCTGTGAGAATGCCCCCCCCCCTGTAAAAAGTGCCTGTGCAAGCGTGTTTGTTTGCGCGCACACCATCCTCAGTTGAATTAGAAGTAAGCCTTCTGCCCTCGGGTGCTCAGGTGGAAATTTACTCTGGGTAGGAAGTTGAACAAAGTGACGGAATTGACATATGATGTCAACATCACGTGACTATCATTTTGTTACTGAGCGTGCCATTTCATTAGTATTCATTTCTTTGTTAAGAGTTGAAGGCAACTCCTTCATGTTGAAGAAAATTCTAAAGGTTTTATTATTTATTTCCTTAATTAATCTCTTGAAGAAAATTTATTTGATATTTGTTATAAATTTCTTCGTTTACTTAAAGCTATTCTTTTTAAGATAGTGCTATTAAAGGTAAAAAGTAAATAAGTTTGATAAGTGTTTTTTGATATTTTTTATTATGTAAAAAGTGTTTCTGAATTTAATTGCATATCCTTATGTATTTATTTATCATTGATTATTTGCCATATTTTTCTGTTTAATTATAGTGTTCATTTGAGTTGTATACACAATAAGCTCAAGACCATCTCTCAGCATCATCAAATACATCTTCACTGGTCGCCATCACATGTTGATATTCACGGCAACGAAATGGCTGATAAACTGGCAAAAGAGGGTTGCTTTCAAAATACCCCAACTTCTACCAAGCTGACCTATCAGGAGCTTTTCTCTGTCAAAAAATCAGCTATTACAAAAGACTGGCTGGTTCCTCCATCAAGTAACTGGTACAAGGGGCCTAACCCAGGTTTCTTTCTTTCCATCTCAGGAGATAGGTCATCCCATACTTGCATTTCGTGACTTGCCAGCGGACACTTAAAATGCATTAAATTCTCTGGGCGAAAGAAATCCTTTCCCCTTTGTCCTAAATGTCAACACTTCCAGGCAACTCCCTCTCACATCCTTGAGTGCCTTGACCTCAGTGTAGGGGATATTTATTCATCTCCTTGGACAGTCACCGACCATCTCAGAATCAACGGTTTATTTGATCTGGTCTGACTCCGACAGACCATGATGGAGATAAGAAGAAGATGATGATGAAGATTTGGGTTAAATAGGGAGAAGAATTTTACCAGAGTTTTTATTTTATTTGCTGTGAATTTCGCTTTCAATTGTATAAAAAAATTAGGAAATTTCTTTATTACATACGTATAGAATTGTTTTTTAGTTACTACGTATATAATGTCTTATTGTAGTTGAAAGTGTGTCATTGATGTGGTAGCTGATAAAATTAGGAAATATCTCACTATAGAATTACTTTGTTCTCTAGATTAACTTATTAGTATGCATACTATTCAGATATTTATTGCTTTTAACCTGTTTTTATAAGAAAATCGTTAAGAATATTTGTTTTATTATGAATATTCTTTTGATTGTTGATTGGATGATTAAATGTTTGAAAGCTCATTTATCTGAGGATTTGGATATTATATTTTATTGAAGTGCAGCTATTTAGAGGTTAACCAGTAGAATTGCAGCAGTAAATGAAAAGTATTGTTACAAGCGGGCGAACTCTCGCCGAAGGTGAAAACGTTGGCGGCGCTTCACAATGTGCTCCGCGCCAGCCGAGTTGACTTGGCGGGAGGAATATTCTGGTAACCCCGAGTCAATTCTGGCTGCGCCTCGGCTTTTCTCCCTGATTACGGAAGTCTCTTTCTGCTTTCGCCCGACTATATAAGAGGCGAGTTGCTGCTTCCTGCGGTGGATCGCTCAAAGGGGATCTCTCTTCGAGGAAGAGAAGCGTTTCGCTGACTTGTAGCTTTTCGCTTGTTATTAGTGAGCTGTGTTTGCGTTTGCTGTTAACGCTGTGTTATTGAGCTCGCTGTGATTGACTGTTGCTGTGCTATACTATAGCTGTTTTGCAAACCGTGTTTATTGTGCGTAAGACTTGCATTTACGCTGTAAGTGACTGATTATTGCTGAACTGTGTTTTCTGAAGTTTTACTTTTCCAAGTCATCCTGTAAATAACTGTAAATAGCTGTAAATAAATTTGTTTGTGCTGTCCTCAAATAAAGTCCATTCAATCTGAACCCGCTACGCTAAAAACGTAACAACTGGTGTCAGAAGTGGGATTGAATGGTGAAAACTAGAGCGATGGAGGAAGCAGATAAACCAAAATTTGAACAGCTTTTTGCTTTCATTAAAGAAATGGAGAAGATAGAACAGAAGATAGAACAAGGCCAAGAGAATATGGAGAAGAAGATAGAACAAGGCCAAGAGAAGATGGAGAAGATAGAACGAGGGATAGAACAAGGCCAAGAGAAGATGGAGAAAATAGAACAAGGTCAAGCTAATATCGTTGAAGCAATCAACTTCAAAGTAGATGCTTTAGCAGAAAAGGTTCAAGAGAACGATACAAAGATTCGCAGTATTCAGCAGAGCTGTGAGCAGAATGTTGAAAAACTTCGTAGTTTTGAAGAGAAGTTTGAAAAAGTGGACGAACGATTTAACACATTTGAGCAAGAAATTGAGAGGAAAGTCGAGGAAAAATTGAAGAGAATGGAAGGTGCATAGATAAAAGCAGAAAACCAATCTCCGAATGTCCGAGAGCCTGAAATAGCTCAGCCTATGCCTGTTATTTCTAAATCAAACATAAAAGTATCCACCTACGACGGAAAAACATCTTGGCAAGTTTACAGGACTCAATTCTCCATCGTCGCAGAAGACAATGGTTGGGATCCAGTCACGAAGGCTCGTCAACTAGCTGCATCTTTACGGGCTGAAGCTGCTGATATTTTGAGAACTGTTCCCGAAGATCAACATCTGAACTTTGATGCTCTTTCAAACGCTCTGGAGTTGCGCTTCGGAGAAAAGTGCCTCAAGGACTATAGCCGTCTTCAGTTAAAGACCCGGCAACAACGATCGAATGAAAGCCTGCAACAGCTTGCAGCAGATGTAGAGAGGCTCTCCCATCTTGCCTTCTCCGACTGTCCTGCCGAGGTACGGGAAACACTGGCCCTGCAGTATTTCATCGACGGTGTGAGGGATCCAGAGATACAAAAGTCCCTGCGAATGGCTGAATTGAAGGACTTGAAATCAGCTTTGGTTTACTCAATGAAATTTGAAGCAGCTCAGCAAGCTTCACGGAGGCATCGCCACTCAGTAAGAGGTGCTACGGTTCAAGATGCATCAGACTCTTCGATGCAAAATCTAACTGAAGTGGTAAAAACAATTTGCCAGGTTATCCGGAAAGGAGATGAAAGGCCCAATAAGCATGGCCAGAGAACTGTGAAATGTTGGAAATGCGGCGACGAGGGCCATGTTCAAAGGAATTGTTCAGCCCGCTTAAATAAACGGGCTAAAGACTCTTCTCAAAACAACCAGGAAAACTAGAATTTGGCGGTCTCGCCGGGCGGAGGTTGCCAGATGAAGAAAAGCCCCATTTTGGAGTTTTACAGATATCTTCCAGAGGTGGCGGTGAAAATGGTTTATTCGTCGAAGCCTTCATCAACGGAGCTCCCTACCGAATGATCGTTGACACAGAAGCCAACGTAACCATCATGCTAAGAGATGTTGCAGAACAACTCGGAAGGAAAATTCTCTGGACACCGCCCTGCGTCACCCTTCAAACGGTCACTGGTGACAAAATCCCGATTATTGGAAAAATGAATATTGTGATAAGATTTGGAAATGCTACTTATGACCATGCTATTTATGTAGCGGAAATTACAGATGATTTTATACTTGGACTGGACTTTCTGAAGAAATATGATTTTGTAATTGACTTTAAAAATAACTCCCTGCACTCTTCATCAGAAGACTGACTCTTTTCCATTTAGGTTCTGGAGGAGTAAATACATGCCATCAGATTGTTGCTTCAACAGACTTTGTCATCCCAGCTAGAAGAGAAATAATTTTAGAGGGATCTACTGGCGAAACGGAGAATTTCCGGTTTGGTGTTGTTGAATTTTCCAGCGATGGGAGTGTTCCAAGTGGAACGATGGGGGCCTCCAGTCTTGTAGATCTTTCGAAAAAGAATGTACCCGTCAGGGTTATCAATGTTAGTGATAAATCAAAATTAATTAAGAAGAGTGAAGTTATAGCTAAATGCTCTCCAGTTACCTGTATCGAGAAGAATTCCCACTTAACATCAAAGGAATCTTCCGACTTTTTGAGCCTGGAATTACTTAAAGACACTGAATTGGAGGAAGAGCAAAGAGTTGCTGCAGGAAGAGTTATTGATGAATTTAAAGATTTGTTCTCCCAAACATCTGATGAGGTTGGCAGAACAAAGTTAACACAACACCGAATCAATACTGGAAATCATCCTCCTATACGACAGAACGCCAGAAGATTGCCATTTGCCAAAGTGGAAGAGGTGAAAGATTTGTTAAATGACATGCAAGAAAAGGACATCATCGAACCTTCGTCTAGTCCTTGGGCCTCTCCCATCGTTTTGGTCGGTAAGAAAGATGGTTCTACAAGATTCTGTGTAGATTACCGGCGACTGAATGACATCACGAAGAAAGATTCGTACCCTCTTCCCTGAATCGATGATACACTAGATACACTCTCCGGGAACGAATGGTTCACCACTCTCGATCTGAAGAGTGGATACTGGCAAGTGGAGATCCATCCTGACGATCGTGAGAAAACAGCGTTCACAACTGGAGGACATGGACTGTGGCAATTTAAGGTCATGCCTTTTGGCCTTTGTAATGCGCCAGCAACTTTTGAACGCCCAATGGAGACAGTTTTAAAAGCCAGAAGCTTGCCTCGTTTATCTTGATGACATCATCATAGTCGGACGGAATTTTGAAGAGCATCTTTGTAATTAAAGAAAGGTTCTAGATAAATTAAAAGATGCCAACTTGAAGTTGAATCTATCTAAATGTCGTTTGTTCCGTCATGAGGTAAGCTACCTTGGAAATATAATTTCTGCAGTGGGCGTCCAAACAGACCCGGAAAAAGTGTCAGCAGTTAGATACTGGCGCCGCCCTGAAAATGCGCATGAACTTAGAAGCTTCTTGGGCCTCTGCACATATTACAGGAGATTTGTTAAGGGGTTTTCTTTGATCGCTAGACCACTACACAGGCTAACTGAAAACAAACAAAATTTATTGTGGTCGGATGAATGTGAAAAGGCATTTAACGACTTGAAAGAAGCCTTGACATCAGCTCCCATCCTGTCCTATCCTGATCCTGAAAAACAATTCATCCTGGATACAGATGCAAGTAATGAGAGCGTTGGAGCAGTATTATCTCAGGAAATCGACGGCCACGAACGTGTCATCGCATATTGGAGCAAGTGTCTTTCGAAACCAGAACGAAATTATTGTGTTACCAGGAAAGAATTGCTCGCTATAGTGAAGGCCATTGAGAATTTTCATAGTTACCTTTATGGAAGAAAGTTTCTGCTCCGAACGGACCATGCATCTCTGACTTGGCTTTTAAATTTTAAGAATCCGGAGGGTCAGATAGCCAGATGGATACAGAAACTTCAAGAGTACGACTTTGAAATTAAACATCGAAAAGGGTCGTTGCATGGAAATGCAGATGCCTTATCAAGAAAGCCCTGCTCCGAAGGTTGTCGCTATTGCTCTTCTGCTGAAAAGAAATATGAGCTTGTTACACCAACTGTGCGCCAAATCGCAGGAGCCATCCCACCTCAATCTGATCCTTGGAGTGATGAAGAGATTCGCAAAGAACAAATAAATGATCCTGACATTAAACCAATTTTGGAATTTATGGAATCAAACAATTCAAGACCTGACTGGCAGGACATTTCAAGTCTCAGTACTGGAACTAAACGTTATTGGGCCCTCTGGAATTCACTCGAAATTAGAAATGGCATCTTGTATAGAAAATGGGAGTCCGAAGATGGGAAGTCAGTTAAGTGGCAACTTGTACTTCCCCGATCAAGGATAAACCAAGTTCTGAAGGAGTTACACAGCAGTCCTGTAGGAGGCCATTTCGGAGTCATGAAGACAATTCATAAAGTCCGGGATCGTTTCTATTGGAACAACTTGAAAGATGATGTTCAAGAATGGTGCAGAACATGTGATGACTGTAACGCCAGTAAAGGACCTAAAACACGCAATCGTGGTAAGTTACAGCGGTATAATGTAGGTGCACCATTTGAGAGAATCGCCTTTGACATCTTGGGACCTCTTCCTCGGACGGACAATGGAAATAGTGAATAATCGTCATGGATTATTTCACGAAGTGGCCAGAAGCTTATCCAATTCCTGATCAAGAAGCGACTACTGTAGCAGAAGTCTTACTTCAGAACTGGATTTCCAGATTTGGAACACCTCTTCAGCTTCACTCCGATCAAGGGAGGAATTTTACTTCTGCTGTATGTCAAGGACTCTGCAATCTCCTCTGAATCGACAAAACTCAGACAACACCTCTTCATCCCCAATCAGACGGCATGGTAGAGAGGTTCAATCGTACTATTCTAAATAACCTCTCTCTTTTCGTTTCGAAAAACCAACAAGATTGGGATCAGAAACTACCCTTGTTCCTGCTTGCTTATAGAAGCGCGGTTCACGAAACGACTGGCTTCACACCATCCAAGATGCTCTTTGGGCGAGAACTCCGACTGCCCTGTGATCTTCTGTTCGGGTGTCCTCCGGATACGCCTTCCTTGCCTGTGGATTATGTTCAAGACCTCCAGGCCCATTTAGAAGACGTACACAGGTTTGCCCGAGATCGGATCAACATAGCGACGGAAAAGATGAAGACCAGATACGACACTAAAGCCACCGGACATGAATTCAAGGAAGGTGACAAGGTATGGTTCTGGAACCCGATTCGACGAAAGGGACTCTCTCCGAAGCTGCAGTCTTCCTCGGAGGGCCCTTATACAGTCCTGAAAAGACTGAATGACGTCGTGGTTCGAATAAGGAAATCACCGAACTCAAAACCAAGAGTGGTACATTACGACCGGCTAGCTCCTTATTATGGTAACTTATCAAATACTTAGCTGAAACCATGGTTTCTTCATTTATGAAAATGTAATCTGTATATTTGTAAATAGTTTCTTTATATTAATTACTTTTCAATGTTTATGTCTGAAATTTTGTGTCTATGTATTGTAACTGTTGGGTGTCTTCTGCTCGGGGTTCTGTACTGCCGAGACGTGCAGTCCTTGAGGAGGGGGCAATGTTACAAGCGGGCGAACTCTCGCCGAAGGTGAAAACGTTGGCGGCGCTTCACAAGGTGCTCCGCACCAGCCGAGTTGACTTGGCGGGAGGTGCTCCGAGCCAGCCGAGTTGACTCTCTGATTACGGAAGTCTCTTTGTGCTTTCGCCCGACTATATAAGAGGCGAGTTGCTGCTTCCTGCGGTGGATCGCTCAAAGGGGATCTCTCTTCGAGGAAGAGAAGCGTTTCGCTGACTTGTAGCTTTTCGCTTGTTATTAGTGAGCTGTGTTTGCGTTTGCTGTTAACGCTGTGTTATTGAGCTCGCTGTGATTGACTGTTGCTGTGCTACACTATGGCTGTTTTGCAAACCGTGTTTATTGTGTGTAAGACTTGCATTTACGCTGTAAGTGACTGATTATTGCTGAACTGTGTTTTCTGAAGTTTTACTTTTCCAAGTCATCCTGTAAATAACTGTAAATAGCTGTAAATAAATTTGTTTGTGCTGTCCTCAAATAAAGTCCATTCAATCCGAACCCGCTACGCTAAAAACGTAACAGTATGATTAGATTTTAGTGCATGTTGGCACCAATAACATATCAGTTGATTATGTAGAAATAATACTTCAAAACTATAGGTCATCAGCTATTGAGCTTTAACGAATCAAACCTATGGTAAGCATTATTTTCTCTAGTTGCATTCCTTGAGATTTGAACTACTTGGAAAGCGATTACTGGAAACTGATCTTCATCTAAAAATCTTCATCCACTAGATTGAATCTTAAAGCATCAAAACAGTTGTGCTTTAACGAAGATTCTTTTATCTTTTGCAGTTACACCAAACCATCCGGTTGTGGTTTCCTGGGTAAGAATGGTTTGCATCCTAATGAAAGGGGTGATTTTCGTTTGGCAAATTATTTCTATGTGTTTCTAAAGAAATGCATTTCTGCAGAAAGGTAAGTGTAATATTATTGTATGAAATTTTTAATAGTTTTTTTTAATATTGATGAAAGTTTAAAAAGTATTAATATTTATTTTGTTTTACTTTTGTAGAGGAAAAATTGCCAATTGATCGCATCAAGATATATGCACACAGCTGATGATTTTCATAAATTTGATTAAAGTAGTTTTATAATTCTAATGTTGTAAGTGAAAAATTAAATCCTAACATATTTTCTATTAATGAAAGTTTTAGATTAAAAGAGGCTGAATATAAAAAGCTATGTTTGGAAATATTAGAATTAAGATATTTCTTGGATTAAAGAAATGTCAAAAGATGTAGTTAGTTGCGTGAATAATTTAGTAGACTATATGAATCGATTATTCATACATTTAATTTTGTATCAGTTAGAAGATTCCTACGTTTCAAAGCTATAGGATCTTTAAACTTGCTTTTGCTTTTTAATTAAAAGAACTTTCAATTTTCTTGGATTCAATCAATGACAAAATTTGATTTTTTTTAAATAATTCCTGTAATAAATTTAAATTCTTATTGGATTTGAATAAAATCTGATGGGAAAAAATAAAATATTTAAATATTTTGGTTCACTTTGTAATATGCTATAGCAGGTTACCTCAACTTTAACAAACCATTGGTGTGCAATATTAAATAATTTGCTCAATTTAAATGGCCACTGGCAGATTGTTTTCCTACCTCATGTAGAACAGATTATTTTAATTGTGGTGTCTGAATTAGTTACTATGTGTATCAAATTAAATAATTTATCATGAATGAGAATTTCAATACAGTTGCTTTTAAAACATTAATATTAATGTATGTACAAATCACTGCAAGCTTAAACTGCAAAGCTAGTTTTCGGTTGAAAGCCCAATTTTCAGCATTGTATGCTTACTTCATTTCTTCGTGTAATTAAAAAAATGAAAATTAGAATGTACTCCATTAATATTTAAAAGTCTAAATTAATAAAATTTCCAATGGCTGGGTTTTAGGTGATTGTCTAAATAGTTTCTAGCTTTCACTTAAGCTTTGAACTTTTAGAATAATTCCTTGTTTATTTCATTTTCTATAACAATCAAATGTGAGTTCATGGTACTGCTTTGATGTGAGGAGGAAGAACCTGACTTCCTAGTCCTAATATGGTATTTAAATGTAATATAAAAGATTGTGATGTCAATTCTAGATATTGTAGTGTATGCTTTTTCATGTGCTTAAAGAATTGAAAAAATTAGTAAATATTCATATTCCTGCTTTTTTAAAACACTTATTAATTTATCACGGTTTTAAAAACATTTTATTAATTTTGTTTTCTATTAAAGGAATAACATTCCCAATGGTTCGGTTTGAGCGATTGTCTAGATATTTTCTAGCTTTTGCTTAAGCTTTTAACTTTTAGGAAAGTTCCTTTAAGTATTTTAGATTCAGCTGAAGTAATCAGTTCTGCGATGATTTTTTCATGAATGCTCACGAACCTTTATAAATGTGGAAAGCTTATTTAATATAAATTAAAATGTACCTCAAATATTTTTGAATAATAGGAAAATGAAAATTCAATTAAATTGGTTTTTATTTGCATGCGATAAAATTTTCTCAAGGGCATTGAAAATGTAATAAATTTTTTATTAAAATTGTTCCATTTTCTTATTACGTATAAACTTATTTATTAACAGCCAACTTTAAAAACCTTATTCACTTCCTTAATTATTTTTTTTTCTTTTTAGCTATAACTTTTGAATATTAGAATAAAAAAATAATTCTTTTCAGTTTTGAATTAGTTTTTAAATAATTTAAATGTACACAAACTATATATTTGTACACACACACAAAAGACACTTAACATGCATTATGCATGCATGAAGAAAAAAAATCATGTTTTTCTATCATGCTAACAAAAGCCCAAATTAATTCTCATAACAAAACTAAACCTAGGAAAGTGTCATTCTTAATATTTGTCTATGATATAATTCAAGTTATCGATTTAAGAATATTTAAAGCATGATATAAAACTATTTATTTTAGGTGATTTGTATAAAATTTTATCTATCTACTTTGCATTTTGTTCTTATCGTGTTCAGCTGTACTCAACTAACCATAGAGAACTCCTAAGAATTGCGTTCATTCAAAATTTTATAATAATAAAATATAGTTCTTGGTACACCACAAATATTTAAAAATCCTAAAGGTTTTAAACACTAAAAATAAACAAATAGCCAACATTTTTTTAAAAAAAAACGTTTTTATTTTTTTTATTATTATTATTATTTTATATACGAAAAATAGAGTATTACAATCTTTAAAAAATATTAACTAGAGATTTTGATAAATCTCTCCGTTTTAGATCTCAATAAGCACACACACACATATATATTGGTTTAAAGTGTTTTTTTTTTTTTTCTTCTTTTTATTTGTCTCTCCTGTTATGCGATAACTAGAAAGCACTTTGAAATCGACAGATGAAATTTGATTTATGGTATTGCGCCAAATTTATTTTCTACTAAATTTTGATAGAAATCAAATTCATGAGTAGCCTATCTGTCTGGCTGTGAGAACATAGTTTAACATGATGAAAGGAAGAGAGCTAGATGTATAAAATTTGGTGCATAACTTAACACATAAAGTATAGATATCTATCACATTCGGAAATAAATCAGTCAAGGAATTGATCGTCTGTTGTTAACTATGGTAGAAATAGAGTTTTCACAAGCATGCAAATTCTATTTGCTTTATGAATTTGTGACTACAATAGTAGTTTTGCATCAAATTTGGTTTTTAATGGATTGGGGCGGGGGACTCTTCTAAAACTCAAATTCGATTTCCGGTAGTTTTTAAGCTCACGCTAAAGAGAAATACTTGTAAAAAAATCGTCGAAAATTACATAATATATTCAGTAAAAACACTAAATTTAGGCCAACGATTTATATTCCATAACCGTTGTTTGCGAATGCTATACTTAAAGATACACGACTTTATCGAAGATCTGCAAGTCTATTTAGAAATAAGGAAAATGATAACACCCTAATTAAAACATAACGATGAAGTTTTCGGAATTCCAATCCAGCTAGCTTTTTTTTAAATTTCAAAATAAGATTAAATTTAAAGAGTATATACAGACCCCAGCCTATATAGTTTACTAAAATTCGCAACTTCAATACTCAGATTATTTTGTAAACTTACCGTACTTTCAACCTTCTTTTTACATGATTATTATTACCCGATTTTATTAAGCCGATTATCCGCAATAAACTGTAACGTTTCCTTAGTAAATAAAAACGAATTATTTTTTATTGACCCCCTCGATCTGCAAAAAAGTCACAAATATAAACGGTCTAATTTTAAGGCAATTCCCAAATACGTTTTGTATAGTTCTGAAGTAAAAATTTGTTTTGTTTTTTTTTAATTATAGGAAAATAGAATATCTTGAGATATTTATTTATTTGGAGAATTTGAAAATATGCTGTAGGATACACTTTTATATGTTTACTTTCATTTCCTACACTATTTTAAACAAATATCGTAATTATTAAATAAAAAGGTTTGATGTTTCTTTTTAAAGAGTTAGTTACAAATCAAATATTGAAATAATATCTATAATTATTAGTATAATCAAAAATATTAGTTTATAATCATCAAAAGGTATTGCTCTAAATTAATGGAGTTTGCTGAAATTTTTAATTTTAAAATCTTTGTTTCTTGTCTATAAATAATTTAATAGATAAAGTTTTATATAAGCAGATGTTAAAAATATTAGATACTTTTGATTAAAAATCAACATTTAATTATTTCTTTTACGGTTTACGCCCATTTTTTGCGTGTTTTATTTATTAATTTTTTAAAGAAATTATAAAGTCTATCAAAAAAGAAATTTATTTTCATTAAATAGTTAGTTAATAGTTAATTAATAGTTAAAGTTAATTGTCTATGAGTTATTTTATTATTTGAAATAATCATTTGATTATAAATAAAATTAGAATACATAGAGTATCAAATTTCTATCTCAGATTATATCGTCGCTATCTTCTCCCCTAGGTGTAAAATTTCAATTTATTCTGACATTCCAAATATTCTTTTTTAAAAGAAAAAAGTCTTAATTAAATTCACAATAATATCAATCATACATTTGGTTCAACTAATGTTGTTTTCATCTAATTAATTCTCCAAATACTATTTTCTTCTCTTTTTTTCTTTTTCTCCTTAAAAGTTTTGCCTACTTAAGAAATGGCCTTTTTTTTTTTACGTTTTATCACTGAATATACTAACCCTTAATTCTTACGCATGGGCCGAAAAGAGGTCAACTTCGTCACTTGTACTTATTACACGAACCCTCAAGCATAGCCATGCCTCCTCCACAAGGTACATTTTGTCATCGGGCTGGGAACTTTACCTACCCGGAGTGGGGTTCGCCGGGGCCCCCGGGAACGAAGAGAGCGATAAGAGCTCTATGGGCATGGAACGAAACCCGTTTCAGCCGTTATCAGTTGTAACTAAGCAATGGACTGCATTCATCGTTGGTCAGTTGATGCTCATTGTACTAAGCGTCCGTTCATTTGTGATTGTGAAGAATTTTGAACCTTTTTTGTGCTAAAATTTTATAATATCACCACTGGATTACTAAAACGAAGTACTGTATCACACTTGATTATCATGTGAGTAATTAAGCTTAATTTTTTTTTTTTTACTTAACAGCAAGGGTTTTTTTTTTCTTTCGAAATAAGTTTAAATGTGAAGTAAACATTAAGCCTAAAATCCTTTCTTGCCTCTTAGTATTGGATTTTTTTAAATTCATTGCAGAGTAAAAAAGATTGATTTAACTATTCATATAATTCTATTTATGTTAGATTAATAGCAGAATAATTTTGTTTGCTTATAATTTATTTTTTATGACTTTACAGAAAACTATTTTTTTTTTAAGTTTGTTTCCCTAATTTTTTTGCTTTCAATTCTCTTGAAACTTTCTTTCGCAGGAAATATTTTAGTTTTTAAAATAACAATTGTAAACAAGTCGATAGCTTTTGAAGTTAAGAAAGAATAACATTATTACTTCCGATAAATAAAAGTATCAGTAATATTAGAGTCAAAATGCTGGTTTATGTTTAAAAATTTTTGATTTAACAAATGTAAAAACTAGTTTAACCCCCTTCTTCGCCAAGTTGGCAATAATTCGCCAAAGATGGCAACTTTATGGTTTTCCTATTATACCAACCCTAAATTCCTATTATACCAACCCTAGATCGTGGTTGGCGATTTTTGAAAAGCGTGCCAAGCAGGGGGTTAACTACGATCGCACCAAACTTTTAATAGAGCGAATGACTTTGTTTACGATGGAACGATTAAATTCATTGAAATAATCAAAAAATGTGGAGCATATTGAATAAAAAAAAGTCTTCGAAAAGGTTACGACAAATTAGAAGAAAATAGTAAAGCTTTCAAAAAAATTTCTGCCGATACTCTACTGTTTCTGGAAAAATGCATTAAACGAATAAAGGAATAGAAAAAAAAATCTGTTTTAGGTTTTAAAAAAAAACAATCTGGTAAAATTGACTGAGGAAATCTTTTGTTCGGAACATACAACCAAAACAATGAGACATGTAATTATTTATCATCTACAATAATAGCTAAGTCTTAAATGACAAATATCAAATCGATCCTATGGAACATAGATTTGGTCAATTTTTGTGTGATTTTTCCAGAAAAAAAATCCTCCTTCCAAATTTGAAAATTCCAAATAAAAAGTGTAGTTTTCTATAATTTTAAGGATTAAGAAGAAGAGTTGATTCCTTTGTATATTTAAAACCTTATTTGCATGGTAGGGACAGTAAAAAATTATTATCTGTGGAAAAGAATTGATTTTTGAAGTGACAAATTCCATTGCTAAAGAATATTTGCTTGATATTGATAAAGGAAATTGGGCCTATTCAGAGGAAAGACATCACTAAAAAAATTTTTTTTATCAAGTTTCAAAATTTTTAAATTTATTTTAAAAGGCAATGAAAGTTTTCTCCACAGAAAATCTCCACGATCAACATTAAAAAAATAATATTAAGTAAAATTCTAGATTTAAATTTGGCAGGTATATGCATAACTACGAAAACGAAAAAGAAGCACAGTGAAAAATGTATGTCTGTTTTTATAATTATATTTTTAAATAACTATTTCAAGCTCAAAAATAGTAATGCAAAGTTACGTAAAGGCAAAAGAAAAAAAAAAGAAAGCTGGATATTATCACCATCTTAGTTGCATTCATGGAAACAAAGCATTAATATTAATAATATTTAAACTTTTAAGGAAAAAAAGAAGAGAAAAATTAGAGGCTAAATCTAACCACACCTCCTTGTAGTGCTTCTTGGGGTCCGTATTTTTAAAGGCCCTATCACACGGCGAAATACCGTCAGCACTTTCGTCGTCAGTTGTTGATTTGTGCTCGCAGGCAACCGGTCAAGCAAGATTTCCGTCATCGTCAACTTTTTCTAACCTGCTTGAAAATGTCCATGATAGTGACGGAAATATTGTTTATAAACGAAATTCAACCAATCATGTGAAACTTTGGAAGTGACGTAGCATGCCAAGAATGGCGTAATTGGCGCTACTATACTAAAAATGCATGCATTTAATCTTACATATTACTAAATTCTAAAAATAGTTTCGGTATCTTTTTCCCATTCTGTGGGGCAACTTATACTACCGTATGGGGAATAGTTCTCTAGAAGGATCTTCGAACTTGTGATGGAATTTTTAGAGATCCAACAGGATATTTTTAAGTAAATAAAAAAAAATATTAATGCTGATGTGAATTGTTTTCTTTTTCTGAAATATATTTGGCCATATTCAGCCTTTTATTCATTCAAATAATAGTATAATCTTTTGATTATAGTAATTCCTTAAATAGTTTGTAAACAGCTTCTATATAATTAAAAAATTTTAACTCCAATGTTAGAGTGAAAAATATAATAATGATTTTAAATTTTAATACTTAGATGTTCCTTCAATGTTGCAGAAATATAAAACATATTTGGGTTTGACAAAAATAGAAAGATGATCATAATTTTATCATTAGCAAAACACTAAATCACCTTTTGTATGATAGACAATAAAATTTAGGCTTCTTTTTCTACATTTTCTTCTTTTAAATTTAACAAATTAACAGTTAATTTAGAATAATTTCTGATTATACATTTGCATTGAGAAAGTTGCATAGAATGGCCACACATTTGGAAATAGTCAGCCTAAAAAACAAGTGTTTTATTGCTTCTCATTCCTGATGTAATGTGGAGGTATTTCTTTTATGTTTGGCAATTTGAAATTTTTCGAAAAACCTGTTTTTTATTATCTATGTAAAGATAAATGAAGTTTTAATACTTAAGCTTTGAAAAAAAAACTAAGGAAAATGCAATAACATATTTTGGAAAATTATTTTTGATTATTATTATTGAATGAAAATTATTTAATGATTCCTATTTTTCACAAATATTGGTAATAAATCCACAAAGATTTTTTTTTAAAAGCTCTGGAGTTGCAAATAAAATAAAAAAAACCCATTTAACTCATTTTTTTAAAAGTAATTTTAGAAATGAGTGAGACTAAATAGTGCATTGCCTTAGAATTTACAAATATTTATCAAATGAAGAATCCTATTCGATGAATTGTTTTATAATTTTGAACTGATGTGGGAAAATAAAAATTATTTAAAGGAATGATAAATACAAATCAAGTCCAATATACATTCTCAAAAATTATTTTTTAAAATAAAAAGGAGGGGAAAAACATTCAATCAAATTTAAAAGAGTAAAAAATACTTCTTATTCAATGACATGGTGGTAATGCATTTAAATCCTGTTTTTATTTTTAATTAAAATTCCAAAAAATATGTTCTTAGTGAATTTTTTATGTTCCAGAATCAATTTCTTGCCATATTTCAAATTCCTAACTTTAATTATTTGTACTTCACATCTAGTTTTTATACTATACACAAAACCTAAAATTTGTCGAGATGGATCCAACAAATATCAGTTTTCATATAGACAAAAATCATTAGATTTCAAAAGTTATTTAATTTTGTTTTAAATGTATTGGCACTCCTCTTTTGTTTTATTTATGAATTTTTGTTTTATTTTCACTTTTCCAGAAAAATAAGCACTTTTAAGGTACTTAAAATTGATTTTAAAATTTCAGCACTATTTATGATGGTATGCACCTTTTAAGCTTAATTGGATGCACACCCACAAATCATTTTTCTTTTCAATATATTTTTGTTTTAAATTTAATATTGATAAGATGCATTTAAAGGAATTTATAAAATACAAACACAAAAGGAGCATTTTTTTTTTTTTTTTGCTTGTCATTATTACTACAAAAAAAAATTACAAAACTGTTACTAAGAAAAATTAAAAAGTTTCCTTATTTTACAACAATTGTCATTATTACTACAAAAACTACTACTAACTTGTCATTATTACAACAAAAATAATAACAAAACTGTTACTAAGAGTAATTAAAAAGTTTTATTATTTTACAGAATTCATTGTTATTAATTTTGATAAAAACATTACAATTAGTAGAATGACACGATAAATATTTACAATAAATAACAAAAAGATTGATACTATTAGAAATGAAAATGACATTCAAAGGAAAAAATGGCTAGAAAAGTATTTTCAAATTCGATAAATGTACAACTTGTCTCATTTTACAATCCTTATTATATTCATTGTATTAAGCATTTAAAAAATTAAATTTGAAGCAGAAGTGATTCAATTTCAATTAATTCGATAATGTGTCAATAGAATTGCAATGGACAAATTTCAAGATAGTTTGAATTTTTAAAAAAATTACAGCTATTATTGTAATGCTTTTGCATTCATTGAAGCCTAATGGGATCACTTAAAAAAATTATCCCGGTTTTAATTGCAAATTAAAGCAACGTCTTGACTAGAATCCCACGAATTATGAAATAAGAAAACTGCCGATATTCACTAAGTAAGAGAAACGGATAAAGAGCGATAAATACATTATAACGTGAACCTAAGTTTTTAGGTTTACCAGACAGCAAATCCTCAAGTGACGTCACTTTCGTCATCGCGTGCCGTCGAAAGTGCTGAAGGAATTTCGCCGTGTGATAGGGCCTTAAGAATCACATGGCTGACGTAACTCTGGCAATTTGAAGTTAAAGTTAAATGATTTTAATAATTTTTCCTCTTTCAAATAGCATTAAAAATTACCCATTAAAACATTTTTAAGAAAGAAAAAAATTCCACCTTAAATAGTTTTATAATTATTTTTATGCCAAATATCAGAACTTAAAATCAATCTATATATTTCAAACATTTTATATGTTTATGCATAATTAAATTTAATAGCTCTATATAAAATTATCATCAACTAAACAAAGTGTAACAATGCTATTTGCTATTCTTAAATTTAAGCTATTTTGCACAATTTATTTAATAAAGGGAGGTGAAAAGACTAAATGAAAAAGGTTGTAAGCAATACGCTTAAGCGAAAAGCAACCATCGCTTAGTCGTTTTCCCCTTTCTGCTGTTCCAGGCCCAGGAAGAGATAACGCTCTTCTCGGAGGCTCCGTCTAAACGCGCCAGCGTAAGAAACTTGAATACATTTCTACTTCTGCGAAATGGGCTCTTCCTGCAGTAACCTACTTCTATAACGCCCGCCGTAAACGTAGACTTTGTCTGGAAGAGATCTTGTCGTGGACAGACAGTACGCTTACTGCTTCACGCAGGGTTTACCAAAAAGAAATGTGCGGAGATTAGCAGTAGTTAGATTTGGCGATACGAAAGGTAAACAAATTAGCGACATCTGGACCATCCATAATTAAAGTGGAAACCCTTCAACACACATATAAAATGTCACGCGTTTATCAGACATATACAAGTTTAGAACAAAAAAATGAACTATACAAAAAAGCGAATTGTGCAAACACAAACACTGAGAAGTAAAATAATTATGATTAACTGAGTAATAAAATTAATAAATTTATGTAAAAAGTGCTTAGGATATTAAAATTTTTGTAGAATTATTACATCAAAGAAAATTAGTTGCTTTCAAGTGAGGTAAAATTCGATTATAAAACAATTCGAAATCCACAGATATATCATATTTGCTCTACACAAATATATTAAATCTTCTTTATAAAAAAATTACTTTAATATAGAAGCTGTTAAATATTAAATATAGAGACAAATTAAAACATTGACATTAGGAGTAAATGAATAAAGAGTAAAGGAAGCTTTTAAGTCAACAATCTATGAAGAAGTCTTTAAGATGTCCAAGAAAATATTTTATTGATGTTTTCAAATTATACTATATGTTTATATATAAAAATAAATGGCTATTTGCATTGCACAGTAGAAAAATAATAAAACACCAAAGTTTTCACATCAAATTCAGAGGTAGTAGTTAAAAAAATGCAAATAACTGCTTTAACAAGTCTCATCACATAAAAAGCTAAAATATTTTCTGTAATAACTATATAAAACATAACAGGTGATGATCATATACAAAGCAAAAATTTGCATAATAAAATACTATAGCTTATGAGGCTGCATTACCTATTGTAAATAAAGCCAATCTATTCAAAAAAATACTTAATAAAAACAAGCATAATATTCTTTATGATGCAAAACAGGATAGCAGTAATGATGAGGAAGATCTTCATTAGTCTATGATTATTTCAAGAGAAAAGATAGACACTAAACAAAGTAATGATAACTAAAGAGGAGAGAACTAATTAAAAGGAACAAAATTCTGATTCAATCAAACAGAATTTCATTAATTTTTTTATTTAATTCTTTCTATAACAACTTAATATGTAGCTCTTAATACACATAGAATTATAAAAGCAAAAATAACCAATAGAGAGAACTAAAAAGGGCTACACATTCCAAAAGTTTTTTTTAGAAAATAAAGGATGAAAAAATTAATTGCAAGAATTATTTTGCTCTGAAAACATTATTAAAACAAGATATAGGCTTAAAATAACAACAACAAAAAACTTTTATAAAATAAGGAATTATGCAAAACATAACCACTAAAATATAAAATAATTATTAAAACAATAAGTAATTAAAGGACAATTGATGATGATTAAAGAATAATAAAATGAATAAATATGTACAAAAAGTTATTTAAATTTTAAAAGCAGCATAAAATTATAACATAAAAAATTAATTATATTTAATTATTAATTACCATAATTAATCATTAATAATCACAAGAATAATGAAATTTGATTCTGGGAAAGGTGAAATCAGCAGAAATGTGTCATATCTAATTATTACAATGTTTATCTGTTTTTAAAAATGATTTAAACTCTGGAAATGTTTTTGAAATATGTTTTAAGATAAAAGTAATACAAGTACAATAAAAAATACAAAGTAGGGGGGATAAAAAGATAGAAATATAAGGTACAACAAAATAAGCATAATTTAAAACAAGTTAAGTTCATGTAAACATATTACAATTTTTTAAATGAATCTAAATGCATTCACACTACTAAAACTTTTTTTCCTTTTACCCGGATGTAATCTATATTATTTAAAAATGATTGCAGAACAGTATTCAGCTACAGAAAGGATAATAAGTTATTGATTAATCAATATCAATATAATTTTCTTTCATCTAAATAACTAATTTTGAAATTTTACCTTCCTTTTTTCTTCTTTTTTTAATTAAATTTCTAGGCACTTCTCTATAAAATATATACTATCTTCTATACAAATTATTATTATTTTTTACTATATACATAAGTTCTAACTATAATTGTCAATCATACATATAATAATTTTATTAATGACACCATATCTTGTTCTTGTACATGGTTTGTAAAATATGAAGAAAAAAAATATCAAATGCATCAATTATCTTTCTAACAAAGAAACCACCAGAAGAGTAATGGCTTTAAATTATCAACTTATATTAAAATAAGCCCATTAAATTTCGGACATTTCTCAATATTAACTTGCAAATTCAAAGATGGCTTTATTTTTTAATAAAGCCATCTTTATTAAAAACAAGCTTTGAAGACTAAAAGAAATGCATGATTATGCCTTAAACAAATACTTTTTGTGAAAATGTAAGCACATAGTTTTAACAGTTACTATGTCACAATAAAGACAAAATTCTCAGCATCATGAAGTTCTGAAATTTATATTGCAACAAAATATTATCAAATATGTAAAACAAAAACAAAATTTCAATAAAACAAAATATTTCAATTTCTTTTGCAGACTAGGTATTGATTGTAAAACTATGAAATGAAAAATCTATTCTCTATCTGAACTTCAAGCATATACTGTAATCTAACATATTTCCTGATAAAAAAAATTAAATAAACCTTTTTGAAAGGAAATAATAGAAACTGCAGATTAGTAAGCAAAATCAAATATAAAAGAAAAGAACAAAAGTGTATATTGAGTAACATTAAATTCTAACTTTTGAAATAGTAATAAAAAAAAAATAATGAGATTAAAATTTTACAAACATAATATCCGATATTGCAAATCATCAAAACATCACCTATTAACTGACAAAAATTATCTATAATTTTTTAATAACATTTTCAATAAATATATAAAACAATGGACTTGCACTACAGATGTGGGAAAAAAAGATTTTAAAGGAGAGCCATAGAAAAAAAATTTGTAAATTTTTCACTATATATCAAAAAGTATTATAGGTTTTAATACAATAAGATTATGATAAATGCAATATTTGAAGTTATTTTGAACAATATTTTATTTTAATTTAATACAGTTTTACTCATGTTTTTACAGCTTTACTTTTATAGTTTGCATTTTTTACAAAGAAGAAAAATTGGGAAACAAAATTGAGCTAGTCACAAATTTAGCTCACAAAACAATTAATTATTCTAAAATTTCCCCTTTTTTATGTCATAGAGTTCACAGACTTTCTAAAAGTGGTCTCACTTTTTTCTCCCCAAATTTTTGATCATATACTGTAACTCATATTCTATGGCATAACAATGTCCACCTACATAAATATTACGAGACATTATGCCTACAATTTTTTTGTAGGGTTCAAGTTAGAGTGTTTTGATGGCAAGACTAATATTTCTACTTAACTGTAAAAAATAAAATTTTAAAAATCATGAAATGTATATACAGATTAACAATGAATGCAAAGTGACGGAAATAATTAGGGAATAAAACTGGTTCAGTTATTAATGGTGGATGTTATAGCTTTATTTTGTAATTAACTCCTGAAATGTGTTGGGGAACAGGCAGTTATTCACAATTTTTCTAGAGATCATGAGCTTACATTTGAAACAGATTCTGCTAAATACAAACCAGTGATTGAGGCTGGGTGACTAGTCAACATTTTCCTTTATTATTTTAACTATATAGATTTTTGAAATAATAATATTTTGAAGTGGGTTTGTATTTTTTTAATACTACAACTTTCAAATTTATTAGTGATCTGTTTTTCTATCCCATATTTCCATGTGTTTATTCCCTCCAACATTTCGTCTGACTATATTTATTCATTAATTTTCTGTCTACCTTTATTATTATTTTTTTAAAGACAGTAAAGGGATAAAATTCTGAATTTTGCTAAACAGGAGGCAGTAAACATTAAAAAACAATGTTGTTGGCTTAGCATTACAATATACAATGGAATAGATTTTGAGAGGCATGACTGTTTCCACCATCTGTGCGGAAAGCTGCCCCTTATCTGTACAATACTGGAGAAGATAATTTTCTCATACATTGGCTGCCATAACAACCTTCCCTTTGACCTATATTTTCAAAATTAAGCTTTCTAGATTCACCTGACAACATATAAATATGATACCTCTATTGACAGTTCTTAGGATACATCAATGCATATTTCAACATCTGTGATGGCTGTCAAAGAGACAATGGGCAAAATATGCATCAAAGAACAAAATATGCATAATTTCATGATACAATTATGTTAAGAATGGACATATGTAATATTTCACAGTGTGAATTATGCTTGACAAGCTCAGTAGTACAGAACACAATGAAAAAAAAAAGAGGGCTGTTCTACTTGATTCAAGATCATTTTTAAGTACTTTACTGCTATTCTTAAGTACAAATAATTTTTTAAAAAATTTCAAATTTAAATAAATCAGGTTTAGTTATTGTATTCATATGAGTTTTTTAGATGATAGAGAATAATTATTAAAAGACGAATTTTTTATCTTCCTGTAGAAAAAAATATATAAATAGTAATAGCATATACAAATTAACCTCTCAGTATATTAAGAGATTATCAGGAATAAAGAATATCAATTAATTTATTTTCAAAAGCAATGTTCCAGAAAGGCAAATTTTATTTTTAGACTCCTTCTCAACACACAGAACATATTATTTACTAGAAAGATTCTGAAAATATTTTTGCAATTTATAGCCATAATTAAATTACAAAATTTTCAGAAAGAGATAGATAATTTGGTTAATGTGAAGATTAGTGTACCTCCCGAGTTTGTCGCCAGTATGGTAACCCACCAGAATGCTCGAGCAACCTTAATGAAATTTTATTTACTACTTTTACAAATGGTTGAGTTGAACATGAACTGCGACTATTTTATGAAAAATGTTAAACTAGAAAACAAAAAAAAACAGTTAACGATTTTAATTTTGTTCTTTATTATAATTTTTTTTAAATAATAACTAATAAGAAACTATAACTTTATTTTTAATGTAATACAGACAGAAAATCTTTATTCATTCTCAATTTTTAAGAGTCAATATGTGCTTTAAAAAATAGAGATGCATGATCTACATTTTGGAATAACAAATAATTTCGCTATTGCTACTTTTAAATATTTGTCCCAAGTATCTATTATTTCAATCATATTATTAATTAACAATTATTAATTAGTATAAAATTGAATATGTATTAATTGTAATTACTACTTATTTTACTAGTTTAAGAAACTCGTGGCTGAATTAATTTATCTATTTCAGCGTACTTTTAAAATTTCTATTTAATACTGTATATTTAATTTATTTATTAGAGTAAGGAATTTTCGGAAAAAGTTGAATTAAAAATAAATGTCATTTCTTTAAAATGTTTGCTTAAGTTCTAAATTCCGCTAATAGATGGCGAAAGCGAAGTGAACAAATTGAATATCCATCAGGAACTCATGTCACATGCAATTAAAATTATATTTGTGGAATAGCACATTCTCAAATGCGGATATTAGAAAGTCAAGGTCAATACCATTCAGCAGTGCGTTTAATTGGGGTCAATTCATGGGTCACGTGTCACGTACCAAACAAACCGATTCTG